>CM041776.1:131469357-131719394 GCA_023374045.1 Limonium bicolor | reverse complement strand
TGGACTTTTCCTGCAAGACTTGAAATTTCTCAAAGACTTCATCTTTGGAAGCAATAAAGAGTGTCAAAACAAATTGTGAGTAATCATCAACAATCACAAACACATACCAATTTTCTCCAAAACTTTTAATTATCATAGGTCCATCCATGTGAAGTAATTCAAGTGGCATGGATGTACTAACTAAGTTCTTTGACTTGAAAGAAGTCTTAGTTTGTTTGCTTCTAACACATGTATCACAAAGATTGGTCTCAGGTTTCTTAATCTCAGGGAGACCTCTTACCAACTGTTTCATGACAAGTTTTCTTACAAGGAAGTGCTAACATGCCTTAGTCTTTTGTGCAACAGTGTAGAGTCATCTATTGAAGCAGTCAAGCATGGAAGATTTGGACTGTCAATATCCTCTAGACTAGTTACATACACATTTTTCCATCTTTTTCCCTTTAACAACTCCTTACCATTTTTCTGATTTACTATGCTACAATGTGTAGAAAAGAAATGAACTGAGTTGCCTTTATCACAGATTTGAGATACACTATGAAAATTGAATTTTAATCTGCTAACTAAATTGATATTATCTATGACATAATCTGATGTAAAACCAACCTTACCTACACCGATGATTTTTCCTTTCTTATTGTCGCCAAAGGAAACTGTTCCTTGGCTTCCTGACTCGAGTGAAAAGAACTTCATTTTGTCTCCAGTCATGTGTTTAGACCATCCGCTGTAAATGTACCCGCAGGGGTCCATTCCCACTCGATCCTACACTTAATATGTTAGTGGTGTGGGGTTAGGTTCCAAAGAAGGGTTGGACCCAGTTCCACAAACGATCGTTGTTCTAGAATCATTTTTTACTAGCCATTTTAGTCCTATACCTTTGAGTTTCTAGTGCCCCATGAATCGTGTTCTATAGCATTTGGCTTCATGATGACCAGGTTATCTACATAGATGGCAGATACCTCTACGACTGGTCTCTAACTGGTACCCGACTTGTCGTTTGGTTCTCCTCATGGGTGTCTTAGGAACAGCTTCTAGCTTAGCATGTTTTTCTTTGACTGTAGCTAGTTCCTTTTCTTTTACGTTAAGTGCAACAATCAGTTTATCGATTTTAGGTTGTTTTACTAGTTTCAACTTTTCATGAGCGGAGAGAATTTCACTATAGTCGATTTGCAATTTCATGAGTGCTCTCATGAGGTTATCTACCTTGTCTTTGCCTGAATTTTTCTTTAATTCTTCATTTTCCTCCAAGAGTTCCTTGTTTTCATTTTCAAATGTCTCTAGTTGATCAACTAGTATGAGAGAGAACTTTATAAGTCCTAGAAGTCTAGCTTTTAGAATTCTCTGCTTGAGTTTAGAGTAGTTTACCTTTGTTTTGACCTTCTTCCTCTGATTCTGATGTGTCATTGTCTTACGCCATCAAGAAAATTCCTCAAGGCATAGATGAGCCTTCTCATCCTTTGAGATATCACTATCTGAGGTTTGGTTGTCGTCGCTTAGTTCAGAGTATCCACATGCAGCAACGAAGGCTTCTTTCCTTAGCCCTTTGTTGAATGATCATCGAGCAGGCTTCTTGACCCTGTCGTTGTCTTCTCGGGGTCGTTGAGGACAGTCTTTGATGTAGTGTCCACGTGTTGAATACCCAAAACATTTGTCATTGTTTTTCTTCTGATCATCCGACTCCTTGGGCTCCTTCCCTTTCCTTATTTTATTTCTTAAGAACTTCCGAAAGTACCTCTTAGCATAGAGGACCATTTCATCATTGTCGTCTCCTGACTCGGATCTTTCATTTTTAGCTACTTGAAGGGCTATGCCTTTTCCTTTATCTCTTGATGAGCTTTCTGAGTTTTTTTGTTGTAGTTTTAACTCAAAAGCCATTAGAGATCCTAGCATGTCTGCCAAAGACATCTTGGAGAGATCATGTACCTCTTGCATGGCGTTGACTTTGCTATCGAAGGAGGCAAAAAGAGATCTGAGGAACTTCCAATTTGATCCTCATTTGAGATGGTTCTTCCAAGTACCAACATTTCATTGATGAGATTGGTGAACCTTGTGTGCCTTTCAGAGATACTCTCCTTTTCTTCTTTTTTGAAAAGGTCCCAATCGGTCAACAACAGCTCAATGCGGGTCTTTTTGATCTCATCATTCCCTTCATATGTGACCTCAAGAGTTTTCCAAATCTCTTGAGCCGTTTTAGCTGAGGCTACCTTGGAGTATTGTTCGGGTAGTAGTGCGTAGTGTAGAATTCTTACTACCCGTGCATTGAAAATCAGCTTCTTGATTTGATCATCCGTCATGTTTTCTACTGATATGTCTTGTCCTTGATCATCTTGGAAGGTATATTCACCACGTGATATAACCCTCCACATCCTGCGATCATCAGACTTGATATGAAACTCCATTTTGTTCTTCCAGTGAGTGTAGTTGTCTCCACTAAAAAAGTGGTGGTGTATTTGGTGCAGAACCTTCTTTTGACGCTAGTAGGCTTGCACGAGTCATTTTGATCCTCTTCCAAAGCACTTAGCTTTATAGAAGAGACCCGCTCTGACCAATTGAAACTGGCTGGCGCTCCTGATGCGTCCCCGGCCGGTCGTGGACGTGTTGTTGACTCAAATAAATTCTATAGTTTAAGGAAAGACACGAGATAAACCTTAAACTAGAAACTCCATTTTGATTGAGAATTTACACACACGAAATTCACTCAATCTCCCTCGCCCTTTACATGGACTCTCATGACAGTTTTGACTTTACCCCTAAAGTCCTTAACCCTCACCTAACTATCGGCCTATGGTTCACCGACCGCTCCCCGACCTATCAGTCTATCAAATACCCAACGTATTGACACTCTAACCCATTCCTCACTAGCTCACCAACTCTCTATTACTTACACACACTCTTGTCTGACTCACACTTGCTCAGATTGTATCTCTTCTTCTATTCTCTCACAAGCTTGATTTACATAGGACATAAATGCTCATATATATATACACGTTAGTTAAGGTGTAACTAACTGCCTATGAATATGTAGACTCTAGAAGTATATTACTTCCTCTTCTCTTATTATAATAGTCTCAACCTACTGCAGATTATCTTTCAACTTGATCTGGAGCTATCAACAGACGTGCTGCCTTACGATTAGGCAAGTTGGTGGCGCGTCTCCCAAGTGGTCGGTCACCACTAGCACACTTCAACTTGTCTGACCTTGTCTAGTTAATTAATGCTCATAAATGCTGTCTTCTGATTTATTTTGGCTATGTAATGATGTTCATTAATAACCTTTGCTTATCTTGTTATCTCGCACATTAATGAGCTTCTCATTTTGTCGTGAGCTAGTTACTTGTGTGGGTGTGATACATCTGAGTGAGTTTGTCGGCGTTGCTAACTCATTTCCTCCCTTGTTTAAAGTCTGAAGCATGATATATGTGATGGTGTGGTTCTTTACTACTTGTGTGTTGCTAGAAGTTCCCCAGAGCTCTCACAGACAGGTGCCCGACTAGTTGGGCACATGTCGTAGGCTGAGTGCGCTTGCAACCTTGCGTGCTAAGCCACTCATGACTTAAGTGCGCTTGCAACCTTGCGTGCTAAGCCACTTAATTACCTGTTTATCTGATGATAAGCTTGAAAAACATGTTAGATGTTGGAGTAAAAGTGTGTTACCACTTCTACCACTTAGGCAGTGTACCTATCGTTTTGCGGAATAGTGGAAATGTGGGTTGTCGTACTCTTGGGGACCTCGCTGTGGATAACTGATAGTGTAGTAAATTGACTGAGAATTCTAATTAACAGATTTTATCATTTTTTAGGGAGAATATGATTAACAGCTAACTCATAAGACAATAATAAAAACAATTAATCAAAACAGAAAAAAAATAGAAATTGTAAATCTTTTGTGTTTTAAAGAAGCATCCCGGGTTGTTCTGCTCACCTATTTTATTTAATCATATAATTAATAACTTTCCCACTTTAGCAATAAACTCAAGAATCTTAATTAGTTTATTGACCGTTCCCTGTCTAATAAACCCTGATTAATTTAAACAACAAGCGCAATCCTTGCTCAAGTTATTAATAAATTAATCGCATTATTAACAATTCCTATTGGAGACTGGTTAACCTATAGGCGAAACTCACTTCTAGTCGTTAACCCGTTTTGACTTCCTGTGTCTAGAACCTTGTCTCAGCACTGCATTTTAACAAAGAGCTACAAATATCACTTTAATAATTGTACAAGAAAATTAAAAAGCGCATTAAGGACAAGAATCAAAATACTGCTTAGATAAATTATACTGGAAAGCTTACATAACACAATTATATAAAATAGGCTCGCTTCCTAAACCGGAAGGCTAGGTTTATTAATCACACATAATTATACAGTAAAACAAACATAAGAAATAAGATAGTCGGAACCAACGAAGAAGAACGAACAGATGGGCAATTGATTACTTCGTTGGTTCTCTGGAAACTAACAGCGTAAGGCTAATGAATGAAGATAAAATGGAGAAGTGGGGGATAAGAGGATGGAATGGATCATAGGTGTGGTACGTATTGTGGTGTGAGCGATGGATTATGGAAGGGATCGATGATCTATTTGATGAAGAAGTAGTGGGTTTATATAGAAGAAAGGAGGGGGAAGAAGACAGGCTGCGACAACGCGTGAGGGATTTACGGAGTGGATTGGGGCGGCGCCTGATATTGTTGATGGGTAGATGGATGTGTTTGCAGGCACCGCAAATGAAGAAGACAACTGGGTAGACAGCGCCGAAAGAATTCTGTCGCGTTAATTTCTGGATCTGGGTTGCATTTACACGCGTCCTTGTTTGTGTCCTTGGATAAATGGGCGGACACATTACACATTAATATGTCCTTGTTTGTGTCCTTCCTTTTTTCCCCGGACGCAAACAAGGACAGCACACACAAGCCTCTTCTTGTCCGCACTAATTTCCACGGACAGAATCTCTTGTTTTTCTGTCCTTGTTTGTGTCCTTCCTTTTTTCCCCGGACGCAAACAAGGATACCTCTTCTTGTCCGCACTAATTTCCACGGACAGCATCTATTGTTTTTCTGTCCTTGTTTGTGTCCTTGCTTATTTCCCCGGACGCAAACAAGGACGTGTATATTTCCTTTGCAAAATTCGATAGGCTCCAGATTCTTCGTTTTAACTCCGTTTCACTCGCAGTTTGTTGCATTGGAAAGCTTGTGAAATAAACTATGTGATTCCAAGACTTTTTACTGCATTTGACACATAAAATGTATCATTTCATATCAAAACATAAATCTAAGAAAAACATATGATAAGAGAGAAATACGACATGATTTGTTATGAAAATGGGAAGAATTATAGCCCTAAAAATAGATGTATTTCTCACTTATCATTAGATAAACACCACAGGTTTGGTATCATCAAAACTAAAGGTCCTTGACTTAACACATGCTCGCATTCATAACAGGTACTCAAACAAGAATACAATTCACAAGACTAACACATAAGTTTGTTAATTTACATTATTTTTCACTTTATGCCTTGAGGGCTTCTACCTCACTAATGCCTCATTCTCATCATTCAATATCTTATCCGTTCTCTTCAGATAACTTTACTTGTTCTCTTAGATCCATAGACACTACAGGTCTCGATCTTATTTTCTCATTATTCTTCTCTTGAATAATTCTTAAGTCAACACAGTTGACATCCGGGCAGAGACATTCACAATTCTCACCACCGGGCTTTCGGGGTTCTAGTCTTACTTCCCTGGTTTCGACCCTGCACCGGGTCTATCATTGTGGGAAGATTCAACTAGCAACCATAACTACTCTCTTAGTTCATCTTTCTCTCATATACGTCTGAATCTCTATCGGACTTCTCACATTCCCAATCACTCCTCTTATTGGAGTCATAACATAATCATGTATATCAGTCTAGAAGCATCACTCTCGATGTCATCTAATAACTTGGGGAATTTTCTTGAGTTCTTATATTCTCAGATTTAAGGGTTGCCCCAACATTTTGAATACTTATACATTCGGGTCATTTTCTCATACCGGGTCGAATCCTCATATAGGAGGTCGACTATTATTAAGAGGGATTCTATAGTCCCATACATTTCTCTCACATTCTAGTGAGTTCATAAGATTGAATTATCGTTGTTCTTGGTGAACCATTAAAAGGGATCGTTTACTAATCCCGTATATCTCTTTCCTCATTTCGTGTAAGTTCATAAGTTTGAGTTATCGTTGTTCTCTAATCGATAGTTCCCATGTGTTTTCCACGTTAAATTTAGTGGTTCGATTCTTTCTACGAGTCACTAACCAAACGTTAATCAATTACGAGTCGTCTACAACACTCAGTTAGACTACAAATTCAAGCATGGATGGTTAGTACGTACACCATGCATCAAGATATATATATATCAAATGCAATAAACATTTGCGTGCATTTATCTTGTTAGGTCGGCACACACAAACAAGCAGCACACAAGCCGAGTGTAACTCGGCAGGACACAAGTTGCGAGAAAACCATACCTGTCACCAAGGATTTACTCTAACGTGTCATCTCACGCTCCCCATGTAATTCCCGAACAACTGGTTACATTACAAACGTTTCTATTTTTTGATCTGTAATGGGTGGCGCCAGGCCTTTATTCAAATTGCTTTCAAAAATGTAAGGTACATACATACTATACCACTATTACAACCAGCATATTAGCAGAAAGTCACCCGCCAACTAGCTTCCTCCCCAGCACTCTATTGCATTCCACGCACTGGTTCAGACCCAACATTGATAGTGAACAGGGTATATCAGACCACTATGTCATACGGAGTAGATTCCATCTTTTATATAGGCCATTGTCATGAATAAATGAGTGCATTTCCATCGGTGGCTTAATCCCATTTATCGAGATCCATCTCCAAATCCTTACCTTCAATATCTCTAGTGTCCCCTCTGTCATTGTTCCTTGTTGCTGGAAAATTTTCCGGTTCCTTATCTCCCACGCAAAGAGTAGCAGCGCGCAGCGTTGCTCGCCAAGCCCATCGCACCTCTTTCCCCCTCACCGCATGCTCCCATTGATAAATTAAATCCTTCGCATCGAACGGCATCGTGATGGACACACCCCACCATTGGATCACTCCACACCAAAGGCCATGTATCTGCCTACACCAGATCAACGCATGGCTAGTAGGTTCCATGCCTGGCATCGGGGGAACAAACTCTCGTTGATACTAACCAGCTCTTTCGAAAATAACAGGTCACTGGTACATAGCTTCTCCCAGAACAGCATGTATAACAATATTGTTGCTCAAGGTGGGGTAGTTTTCGACCAAATGAAGCGTTCTGCAGGCCACCTTAGCACTTAGGCCCTCTAATCACACATCAATTCACAATTCTCTCTTCTAATCACCAAACACATTTTTAGCACAATTTTTGGTTCATCTTTTAGTTTCCCATCCTAAAATTCTAAAACATTAAGGATAGATGTTAAGGTATATTGTTTACCTTTAATTCTTCATCTCTTTTCTTTCTTAAGTCTCTTCCTATTTTCTCTTGATTTTCGGTCAATGGGCAATACCATTGCCACAACTCTAGACCAATGCCCAAGGAAATACAATGAGCACTAATTAAACTCTTAAATCCTTGGAATAACTCTAGAACACAATAGAAGTGCTTAAGGCACAAAGATTAGGAATTACCTTTGGAAGCTCTAGAATATGCTTTTAACCATGAATCAAAGGAGGGCTTCCAACCACCATTTGAGGCTTGGACAATTGCTCAAACAAAGAATGAAACAAGGCAATTGAGATGCCAAAAATCGGTTTAACAAGAGACTAGAGAGAAGATGAGTTTTCTTGGATTTTCTTACCTTAAATCAAAGATGAGACAATCTAGCTCCAGAAAATGTGATTCCTCCTTCAAATGGGACTATACCCATGAAGGTCAACTTCAACCATTCAAGATTTTGAAAGGAGGGAAAGAAAGCTCTTGATGAGGCCAACACAAATATGTGTTTTGTTTTGAGTCTGGAGCATTATTGTAGCTTGGGCAAGAGGAGGAATCATGGGAAGCCATGGGAGGGCTTCAAAAATAGCCAGCCAAGAGAGGGGAGGAAGAAACCGGCTGGGGGAAGAAGAGAGGTAGGAGATAGAATCTCTTTTTTGCTTTTTGAGTTGGTAAAGTGAAAGTGAGTGAAGTGAAGAGTGATCCCCTCTTTCTTTTCTCTTACTCTCACGTCAGGAGGGAGCCACTTTGGCTGAAGAAAGCTGAGTCATCAGCTGGGAGGGAAAATAAATGGAAGGAGAGAGAGTCTTCATTTGCTAAAAGTAGTAAAGTGAGGAGAGAGGAGATAAAGTAGTCAAATTACTTTTTGACTCTCATATAAGAGAAGTCTCACTAGGCTAAAAAAGTGATGAGTCACCCTTTTAAACACCAGCCCCCTTAATATACTAGGCTAGGGTATTTCTGTCTTTTCACACGAAACGCTCGTAAATTCTCGGTTTTTGCACTATTCATCAACCGGGTCCGTTTTTCCAGAATTTTTTGTTTCTTTAATTTTTATGGTTCTTAAACCTTCATTTAGGTTTAATTATAGTTATATGATCAACTGTAATTTTTACGAGTCCATTTAACCACTTAAAGTCACCTTTCCGGGTTTTCTCAAAGAACGTTCTTTAGGACTTCATTTGCGTTTTTAATCCACTATATGGATTCATTTTCTTCAGGATTTGTTCCCACATGTTCTTAGTGCATAAATAAGACTCGGGAATCCATCTAGGACCCTAATCGAGGTCATATACCTCTGATGGTTGCTTACGCACGTTTTTACGTTTTGTGTTTTTTAAGCGTTTTCTCTTTTCTTTTGGTTTTACGTTCTTCACCAATATTCTTTAGGCACTGTTAGGCCCTTAAATACCATATTAGAATAATTTAATCACCATATTTAAGTCCAGAGTATTTCACATGGGGAAAGATTAGAAAAGAAATGAGTAAGATTGAGATGAAAATAGCAAAGTCAAATTGTAAATTGTAGCAGGAAGTTACAGGGTCTGGGACTTAGTCCTTGGAAAAGGGTCCCAGACCATCCACAAAAAACTGCCGAAATTTTCCTGTAACATTGGTCCGGGACTTAAGTCTTCCATACAGTCCCGGACCACCATCAAAATAGAGCCAAGAATATCCCGCAAAGACTGGTCCGGGACCTTGTCCTGGTATGTAGTCCTGGACCATGATGAAAAATGCTTCAAAACTTACAACATGAGTTGGTCCGGGAGTGTAGGTCCGAACCAGGTCCCGGACCACACTCATAATCAAACCGTGACTTAGTAAATGGAATTAAATGACGGGGGATTGTTTGGTATTGTCATTATATGATTGTTAGGACTTGTTTGGTGACATGTTATGATCATTTGAATGACTAAATGAGTAAGAGATTGAGTGTGAAGGTTGAGAACTTATGATCACATAAGTAAAGCTAATGTTAAAGTGGCAACTAGGTTAAGTACGGGCATACTTGTTGTTAAATACCGTATTGTCTTGATGTTAATTGAAACGCTTGGAATGTTACCAGTTATTCAAGAATTATCTGAGAGCGAGAGGCGACATGCTAGAGTAATTCCTTGGTGAACGGTATGGCATTCTTGTAATTTGTGTCCTACCGAGTTACACTCGGCTTATGTGCTATTTGCTTATATGCACCAACCTAATAAGATAAATGCACGAAAACGTTTATTGCATTTTATGTATATCTCGATGGCTGCTGTGTGAACTAGCCATCCTTGTTTGAGTTTGTGATCTAACTGAGTATTGTAGACCAACTCACAATAGAATAACATTTTGGCTAGGGACTCGTAGAGCGAGTCGATCCACGATATAATATAACGTGGAAAAACACATAAGAACTCCCAACTAGAGAACAACGATAGTTCAAACTTATGAACTTACTCGAAACGTGAAAGGAGATAGACGGGGCTATTTAGCTCCCTCTTAATGGTTAGTCGACCTCCTATACGAGGATTTGACCCAACATGAGAAATCAACCAAAACTCCTAAGTAATGGAAGTGTAGGGGCGACCCATAAATCGGAGAATATAATGACTTTGGAAAATTCCCTAAGATTGTGAGTTGGCATCAAGAGAGATGCTTCTAACTAATATGTATTATTACTGACCCTGAGAGTGGGTTAGGGGATTGTGAGTCACGCGCGCAAGAAAGAGGGAACAAGAGAGAAAGTTCCCGATTTCGTGGTTGAACTCCCTTGCCAGGGGCCGTGAACCACATATTGGTGCCCATTAGGGTCGTGAGCCACATAGTGGTGCCCGTTGGAGTAAAACTGGCACAACTTATCCGTCTAAAAAGATAAGCTGGGTATTATGGGTTATGAGTGAAAAGGAACCAAGAGAGTGGTTCCGGTTTCTAGTTAAACCATCCCACCATGCTAGACCCAGTAGGGTCGAAACCGGGAAAGTAAGACTAGAACCTAAAAGCCCGGAGGTGAGATCTATATGTGTCTCTGTCTGGAGGTCTAAGAGACTTGACTTAAAAATTATTCAAGAGTAGAATAATGAAGAAAACGAGATCGAGACCAGAGGGTGTCTGTAGATCTAAGAGAACATGTAAAAACTGTCCAACTAAGATGGATAAGTTATCAACTAATGTGAATGAGGCTTTACTTGAGATGGAGATTCTCAAGGCCTAATGAACAAGGTATTATAATCTAACGAACCTGATAATCGAACCTTGTTGTTTGTATTCCTTTGTATGAATACTTGTTGATGCGAGCAGGGTGTGTGTTTACAGCATTTCATGTTATGATTTAAATAAAATCAATCACATGTTCAGACGACAATTAGTTGAGTGTGGCCCGGTAGTAGCGGGTTGCACGACTACCATACCAGCAAAGGTGTAGAGCCCCTTTGGGGCCACCCATTACATTTCAGGTACACCGGAGCTGGTAGTCGTTCGAGAGTAGGACGGGACTGCTGTTTGAGAAGGGAAGAAATGGTACCAGCCCAAAAAGGACATGGGAAGCATCCGGTCATCTCTGGCCGGACAGAAATAGAGCTAAAATAGGTATAAAGCAACCGTTTGTCCGGTCATCTATGACCGGACGAACCAGGCGAGGTAGAATATAATGCGGCCGGTCGCCTATGACCGGACAAGGCTGCAACAAAAGGGTAGGAACGTCCGGGCATCTTAAAACCGGTAGATAAGGGTAAAACTGTATTTAAATATGTAAAAAGACAGGCTGGCAGCCTTGTAATGGTATGAAATATACCATGCGGAAGGTTAAAGTGTCTACCGAAGGCCTGCTAGCGGAAGGACTACTATCGGAGACCAATTGTTGGAAGGCCTGCTACCGAAAGGCCCCGATGCGGAAGGATCTACCAAGAGAGTCTACCGGAGGCCAATTGTCGGATGGCCTATCGATGGAAGCCCTACTACCGGAGGACCCGCTATCGGAAGAGTTGCTATCTAAAGGATCGCTACCGATAGAGTAACTTCCGGAGGGATTATTGTTAAAGTGACGGTCCGGAAGAGAAAGTCCAATGTGGAAGCAGTATCTCAGTCCGGAGACCCGTAAAAGGACTGATAGCTATATTTATGTAATACTATCACATGTATAGGGGCAAAAGGGTAAACCTAGTGATAGAAAGTCTATAAATAGGAGTAGAGGGGCTCATTTGTAAGGGACTCAAGTTAAAAAAAAAAGAGAGAGCTCACCCCAAAAAGCTCTCTAGTGTTGTAAATCAAAGAATGAATAATAGCTCTGTCTAGAAGTGGACGTAGGCTGGATTATTGGCCGAACCACTATAATCCTTGGTGTTCGAGTTCGTATCGGGGGTACCGAATCATACCGTTTCATTTGGCATTTTTTGGATTTACTTAAAACCAAGACCAGCGAGTCTTGAGAAAATAAAAGAAAGAAAAAGAATGTATCCGACGATCTACCATGGTCATGGTAGAGTGTTTTGTATTCGAGATCTACATCAACGATGGTAGGTAAATTCATCCGAGATCTCACTGTCTTACTGACAGTAGTTAGAGTGTTAATCCGATTGATCTCACCGACTCAAAGTCGGTTTAGAGTGATAAACAGACGATCTCACCATGTTACAGGGTAGAGTGTGAAGCAAAAAGTGTAACTAAGGGGTTACCAAAAGAGATCTTGGCAAAAAAAAAAAAACAAAGGCAGTCTAAAATTATTTATTATAAGAATCTCTAACTTTTGGGGAAGCAATAGAATTTATAGTAATTCCTTTTGTTATTCACTTCAGACTGTGCTATCCATGTATAGCAAGCGGCTCAAGCAACCTATAGGCTGGATATTGGTTTTTTATTCCCCGTGAGAATATACTCTAACTAACAAAAAAAACTTTGGGAAGTCCGGTCGCCTCCGGGCAAGCCAAAAGACAAATATATTGTAATCTGTTAAATTTAGGTATGCAGTCCACGAAGTAAAGTGATTTCAAGCGGGAATCTGTTATGAAGTAAATCCCATTATTATATTATCTCGGACCTATTGAGATTATTATGGTTCTTCTGGGAATATCTGGTCTTCTGGAATATATTGAAATACCCCAAACCTAGTTATGTTGTTTAAACACCTAAATAGGGTGTAAAAGACTAAAAAGAGTCTTAGAAACCTTAGTAAACAAATTTAAACAAAAGGAAACAACAAATGTGCTTTAAAGTCAATAAGCTAAAAATGTGCTCTAAGCTGGGATAAACTTGAGTAAGGCCTAATGAGCTTACCAAGACCTCATTTATACACTAATGAACATAAAAACCAATTACCAAAGAAACAAGCTTGAAAACAAGTTAAAACACAAATGTGCTTTAAGAAGTCTTAAAGCACGTTTTTGAAAAATTGTCTTGTAAATGAGTTTTGAATGGCTAAATGTCCATCATTACTCTTAAATATACATGGGTACTATATAGTATCACATTGGGTGGCTATATTAGTGGGAAATCAAAAATTTCACTTCTAAGTGCCTTGTTTAGGTGAATAGTATTTTTATAAGCTAGTTTATAACCTATGTTTGTATTAAGTAATTAAATTGACAAACAAGACTAAAACACCCTCACACTAATAAGGGGGCCGTTTTTATAAGTGTGTGACTCATCACTCTCTAGTTGATATTATAAGTAAGTAAAGAAAACTAAGTAAACTTACTTTTACTTTATAAACATAAATATCTCCTAAAAGCAAGTTCTATCTTCATTCTCATTTCTTTCCTTCATTCCCACGGTTTGCAAACACTACCTCTCTTCTTCCTTCTCTTCCTGTTCTCTCTCGGTAATACCACTATCCCATGGAACTCCAACTTTGACCACTTGTTAAATCTAGCTCACTTGTCCAAATCAAAAACAAAGACCACCAATCTCTTCCTCTCATCAATCTTCCTTCCTCTCTTCTCAAAACTCCAAGAGCTCCATTTCGGTGCCAAGGTGTTCCACCATTGAAGGAGCTTGAGCTTATATTTTGACATATTATTACTCTCCTTTGCTTCTAGGTAAGGAATCTCAAACAAAAATCAAGTTTCCTCCTTTGTTTTGTCATGTCCGAAAATACACTTGATTTAGCTCATTTGTGTGACCTTGTTCTAGCTTCATTTCAACACTTCATGGACTAGGTGGAGTCCTCTCTTGTTATATATCCAAACTCTCTTCAAAGATCAAGGTAAAACAACTACATTAATGTTTTTGAAACAATGTCAAATTAGGGTTTACAATGAGATGAAGCCTATAGCTTGAATACTCATTATAATGTTTGTATATTGTCTAGAACTTGACAAGGAATCAAAATACCATACGGTTTTGTAAAGAAACGAAGGAAGTGGGTGGAAAAAGAGGTAAATCTACTAACTTAATGTTGTATAATGCCTTAGGAGAAATGAGCTATAATTGCTTATTAAAACTACCTAAAGAGCACATGGTAAATGACCTAGTAAATGTTCTCAAGGAGACTAGTAAAATAACATATGTCTTGTTGTATGTAATCGCAGGTTAAAGGCATATATATTGTGGAAATTCAGTGTTTAAGATTTAAGCACTTTAAGGGCCTAAGAGCCATGCATTTAAGGGCCTAAGTGCCATGCAATTTAAGTTATGCACTATATTGTGATGTAGTGTGAATTTGGTGAAGTTGTGTAAGAAGGTGTTCTTAGTGTTCTCTAGTGAAATAATGTGCTAATGTGTAACAAAATGCTAGGAGAAGCTATGTCGAAATTTAGGAAATGCATAAGGAGTTCAAGATGTTGTAAAGGAATTATGATGAACTAGGAAGTGTTCTAGAGGGTAATAAGGACTTAGGCATAATCTTGAGGTTTTAGTATGTACCAAAGTCATTTTGGACTTAGGTAAGACTTAGGCAAACTTTGGTAAAATAAGGAGAAAGTGTGAACTTGAAAAGAATTATCAAGATGGATATAAGGAGTTAGTTGTGAGAGTGATGCTTGGGAGATGATGTTAAAATAAGGAGAAAGCATTTTGGGATGATAGCTATCATAGGTATGAAACACCACTTGAAAACTTGGAGAAAACATTGTAAGTGTTAGGAATTTTGTGAAGAATGGGTAAAGGCTTAAGGAATTAGATAAGGAGTTTTATGAGTGTTTAAGGTTGTCTTAAGTTGTGTTTTAAAGTGCCCAAATGAGGTTAGGGAGTACTAGGTTATATGGGGTGAAGTTTGGAGTTGAATGTAAAAAGGAAAACAAAGATTTGGGGCCGACCGGACTTGCGACCGGACTTGCAAGCTCGGTCGGGACCTGTTTACCCTGCGAGAATTAGTTTCTGGAATGGACCGGGCATGGGACCGGACATGGACAAGTCGGTCGGGCTAAATTTACAAAGAGATAAACACTCTGGAATAGACCGGACATAGGACCGGACATACAAGTCCGGTCGGAGTAGAAAATTTTGTACGGATTGAGTTACTGGAATCGACCGGACATAGGACCGGACTTGGCAAGTCCGGTCGGGCTGAATTTCCGAAGGGGAGAAACTCTCTGGAATCGACCGGACATGGACAAGTCCGGTCGGCAAGTCCGGTCGGACCCTAAAACTTGTAAAAAAAAAACAGAAAAAATGTGACTTATAGTTAACCCTAGGGTGTATAATGAAGGTACCTAGGGTAAGATAGGCATTAAAACATGTCATACAAACATGTTAAATACTTAGTAAGTTTGAAGTTAAATAAATAATTAACCGACATTACTAATGTGTTTAGGATTCTCTCAAGGTGGAAATCAGTCGAGGCAAGGACCAAGGTATGGTTTTCTTGCAGTCTGTTGCCTACCGGTTTACACCGGCTTGTGTGTTGTTTGTTTTTCTGTGTGTTTACGACTTTGTAAGATTAAACCATGTAAAGAGTTTACAGTTGTTAAATATTATTATGTTGTTAAGTGTGACTCTCTCTTCCCTTGTGTGGGTCTAACAAGACTTGACCTATGATTGTGAATTGTGTGTTGTGTTCATTGATGAACTACTAACAAGGGTTAACGGGGAAGTGAGGAGTCCGGTCTGTTCCGGCCACGCGTGTGAGTATGGGAGTCGATGTCATAACCGGTTCGATTCTCTCTGTATGTTATGGTTAAGTTTCCAATTTGGTTTTCTAACCTTCCCTTAGCTTAACCAAGGCTATTTTACTGACTCACGTCGGGCCACAGGGGCATACTATGTGTTTTGTTTCGGTGTGCTTGGATCACTATATCCGAGGCACCTTGTGTTAAGTTAACCGTTCAATCTAACCGGACGGTAACGAGTTATGTAACGAGCTAAGTATGAGCGTGGCAACATTCTCTAAGCTCTCAATGGGGACTAACTGTGTTGGTTCTCTTCCAAAAGGAATTGTATGTTTGTGATGTGTGTTATGATGTGTAATACCTGTGTTATGTTATATATGTATATGTTGTGTGTTTTAAATAAATATCATGTCATCATGACAATTGGTTGCGCGTATCCCGGTAGCCGATGGGCTGCGCGTTAGCCATACCAGCAAAGGTGCTGACCCCCTCGGGGCTCCATATTTTTATTGCAGGATGAGGATCGAAGAGGCAGAGTGGCTCTAGATCCTAGAGAGTAGTTTACTTTTGGAGTACTTTTGGATGTTTGCCCGGGATGCGCCTGTGCTCCCGTGGCGTATTATATACTTGTTTTGGTGGATTACAGTGATGGTATACAGTGAAGGATTTTGTAAACACTCGGTATTATGTTGATGTATATATATGGTTGTTAGTTCTATGCTCGGGAGTCTGATCATCAGACCGGTACATTTGTATTTATTCAGCCTTGTTAGCCACGTGGGTGGTTGACGGCATTGTAGCACCAATCGTTTAGTTTCGTTTAGTTGTTTATTTTCCGCTGCGATTCCAAGTATAGTTATGTGCGTAGTAGGGGTGTTACAAAAAGTGGTATCAGAGCGAAGTATCGCTCTGATGACTAGAATACCGAGCTTAGGGATATACCGAGTTAGGAAACCTAACTACAGATACCTAAGTGAACAGATTTGGAAAGGTTGACCACTAACTAAGTGTGGAGATACCTTATTATCGGGAAGCGTTACAATCGTTGGACCGATAAGTGTGCAAGCATAATGCTAATGAGATGTTCATATGAATTCAGATGGCAGGTAGACCACGAGGTAGAGGCCGCGGGCGCGGTACTACTGGATATGGGTGACCAGGGCGATGATACTACGGCACAGACTATGGCTGAGGCAGTTGCAGCCGCCGTAGCCCAGCTGGTACCCGACTTAGTTGCTGCTATACAGCAAGGGCAACAGCCCGGAGTTCAGCCACCACCACCACCGCCACGAGAGACCAATTGGGTCAAGGCGTTGGCTGATCTGAGGCCGCCCTCATTCAGTGGGAGACCGATCCCCGTAAGCTCGAGGCATACATCTCCGAGATGGAGACCGCCTTCGAAACCCTAGCACCACCTGAGCAGGTCAAGGTACGACTTGCTGCTTACTACCTGAAAGGCTCGGCACAAAACTGGTGGAAGCTTGTGCGCGAGGGTAGAGTTGCTGATCCGACGTTTCCAGTGGAGGGAGTACACGGCTCTTCTGCGAGCCAAATACTACCCTATACATGTGCAAGAGGCCAAGCGCCTGGAGTTGGACAACCTGAGACAAGGGGATAAGATGACGGTAGATGAGTACTACTCAGCCTTCATCGGACTTATCCACCTGCTACCTACCGGATCTGGGTTACTCAGACCGGATCCTTGTGAACCGTTTCTACAACGGACTGAACTATCGCCTACGCTACGGCATGGGGCCTACTGGATATACCACCTTGCAGGTAAAGAAATTACAGTGTAATGTGAATAAGTGTGTACAATGTGTTAATGTGATGTGAATTTATTTGGCGGGGCATAACTGACACCCTAAATATAGGAGTGCTATCATGCCGCTGATCGTGGAGATCACCGTCCGTCTGAGGGACGAGGAGAGTGCGCTTAAGCGCAAGGCTCAGAACGAGGGCCAAGGCACGCAAGGACAGTGGGGGGGAAGAAGAAGAAATCATACCCCCAGTCCCAGAAAGGACAGCAACAGGGTGGCAAGGGCCAGACCCAGACCACCACTGCTGATGAGCCTCTGCAGCTCACCTATGCGTATGCGGCCAAGCCCCTACGTTCTTACCCACCTAAGGGTAATTGTCTAAACCTGTGTGATAAGTTAGAGTATATGTTAATAAGTTGTGAAACAAGTATTATGTGTATTGTTGTGATAGCAGCTAGCACGGGCTCTGGACCGGAGCGCCACTATTACTGCAAGTGGTGCAACGGCGACCACCCCGGCAAGGACTGCAAGGGTAATGATGTTCAGTGCCGGTACTGTAAGAAGATGGGTCACCGCGACCATGAATGCTGGCAGAACCCGAACAGTAGGAACTTCAGGCCCAAGGGGCAATGGAAGGTAAGGCCACTACGACCACCGATGGCCAGAAGACGGCGAACCAGCCACCCCCAGATCAGAGGTACACGGAGTCCCAGAAGGGGAAGGGGTCGGGGTCCAACAAGGCCACCCTGAATGTGGTGGACCGGTCTGAGGCGCCAGGGCCCTCTTCTAGACCAGTACCGCCTAATTGTTAACTAAAAAAGTGTCTGCATACCGCATTTCATGCATGTGTGAGTGAGTTTAAAAAACAACCATGTGAGTGAATGAATAAAGTATAGTGTGAGATTTACCTAATTAGAGTACTCTAAACTTAAAGGAACTTTCAATATATGTTATCCAATCCCACCCACACCGAACCCTGGAGAAACCACCATCAACATCACCGACTTTCCATTGGAGCAATGTCAGGTCATCCAGCCAGGTATGATACTTCTAAATGGATACCTGACACCGGAGGCACAGATCCATATCATCAGACGATGCGACGAACTTGGAGCAAAACCAGGAGGGTTTTTACACCCGAATACCCGAACGGAGCAAGGATGCAATTGAAGATGATGTGCATGGGTAAGGACTGGAACCCTTACACCAAGTCATATCAAGAAGTACGAGCTGAAGATGGAGCAACAGTAGCAAGTATACCAGAGGAGTTCCATGCGGTCGTTAACCACGCCGTGGGAATTGCTCAACAAGTTGAAGCGGATTCAATTCCAAGTGTAAAAGCAGATTTATGCATTGTAAACTTCTACCAGAAAGGTGGACGGTTAGGTATACACCAAGATAAGGACGAGTCACCCGAGTCTCTAAGTAAGGGAGTACCCGTGGTGTCTTGGTCCATTGGTGATACCGCAGTGTTTGTGTATGGCGAGCAGAAGCGTGCTGATCTCGCAAAGAAGCTACTGCTAAAATCGGAGATGTATTAATCATGGGTGGGCAATCAAGGATGCTATACCATGGCATCAGGAAGATCAAACTGAATACCGCACCGTCGGCAGTGATCAATGCCACACACATGAAACCCGGACGTTTGAATCTGACCTTCAGACAGTTTTAAGCCTTGTATAATTATGTGACAAACCAGTATGTATTAAGGATGTTGTAAGTGTGAATCATGGCGACAGTATAAGCCAATGAATGTTGTAAAAAGAGTGTGTTAATGAATAAAGTGGAGTTGTTTGAAGCATATAAACCGTGTTGTTACCCAATACTTATTAGTTTGCCAATGAATTAGGCTGTGCACTCGGAACGGGAGGTATACTGAGTGTCTGCAATAAGGCAGAAGCCGGCAAGAGCGGCACAATCCTCACCGGTACCTTTCCAGTGAATGGCGTGGATGCATCGATCTTGTTCGACTCTGGAGCCTCACACACATTCATTTCGCTATCATTTGCGAAGAGGCTGGGGTTAGATGGTGAAGAGATGCCAGACTTCGTGGTTACTCTCCCGTCGAAAGAGCGGATCAGATGTACCCGCTACTACCGAGGTGCTATTGTTCGAATCAGGGGTGAAGAGTTTCCGATCGACTTGATAGAGTTCGACGGACTAGGCTTTGATGTGATTGTCGGGATGAACTGGTTGGAGCGGCACAAGGGCAGAATCCTGTGTGCCGAGCATCGACTGCTTCTTCGGAGTCCATCTGGGGTTACCATATCTTACCGCCAGAGGCCCAGGGAGCCTTCGACAGATCATCACCGCCATGGCTATGTATCACGAGTTACGACGAGGGAGTGATGTATACCTCTGCTATGTCCAGGACATAGAGAGAGACCCTGAGTTTAGCCCAGATGTGCCGGTAGTGTCGGAGTTTCCTGATGTATTTCCTAAGGAACTGCCGGGCATGCCGCCAGCACGAGAGGTTGAGTTTGAGATTGATTTAGTTCCGGGCACCGGACCCATTGCGAAAGCACCTTACCGTATGGCTCCAGCAGAAATGACAGAGCTCAAGGAGCAGCTGAGAGACCTACTCGACAAGGGCTTTATCCGCCCTATGTGTCACCATGGGGAGCGCCGGTCCTCTTCGTGAAGAAGAAGGACGGTAGCCTCCGCCTATGTATTGATTATCGGGAGCTGAATGCTGTTACGGTGAAGAACCGTTACCCCTTACCACGCATCGACGATCTATTTGATCAGCTGAGGGGAGCATCAGTATTCTCCAAGATAGACCTACGTTCCGGATATCACCAGATTGCCATCCGTGACAGTGATATAGAAAAGACAGCCTTCAGAACTAGGTATGGGCACTATGAGTTCACCGTTATGCCGTTTGGCTTATCAAATGCACCAGCAAAGTTCATGGACTTAATGAACCGTTTGTTCCAAGATCAGTTGGACAAATCAGTGGTAGTCTTCATCGATGACATACTTGTGTATTCGAAATCCAGAGGTGAGCATGAAAGCCACCTGAGAGATGTGTTGCAAACATTGAGAAAGAACCAGTTGTATGCTAAATTTTCTAAGTGTGAATTTTGGTTGAACCAAGTATCATTCCTTGGACATGTGATATCTGAGGCCGGGATCGCTGTTGATCCGGCAAAGATAGATGCAGTGCGCACCTGGCCTAGGCCGAAGACAGTTACCGACATCAGGAGCTTCCTCGGTCTGGCAGGTTACTATAGGAGATTTGTGAAGGACTTCTCCAGTGTCTCGAAGCCGATGACTTCCTTGATGAAGAAGGATGCACCATTCGAGTGGACAGTCGACTGTGAGAGGGCTTTCGCGAGTCTCAAGGATGCTCTGACATCTGCACCGGTTCTGACATTACCAGACGGTCCAGATGGTTTTGAGGTCTATTGCGACGCATCAGGCAGGGGTATGGGTTGTGTGTTGATGCAACACGGGAAGGTCGTGGCTTACGCCTCCCGACAGCTGAAGAAGCATGAGGAGAACTACCCTACCCACGACTTAGAGTTGGGGGCCATTGTCTTCGCACTGAAGATATGGCGACATCACTTGTATGGGGTAAGTGTGACGATCTATTCTGACCACAAGAGTTTAAAGTACTTGTTCACTCAGAAGGAGTTGAACATGAGGCAAAGAAGGTGGGTTGAGTTTCTGAATGATTATGACATCAATTTACAGTACAAGGAGGGTAAGGCAAATGTGGTAGCTGACGCATTGAGTCGCCGAGCACACTCTCTCCATTCGCTAGTCTCTCATACTGGCTTGGTTGAAGAGGTGCGGAGTGCTCAGATGACGGATCAGTACATGATGGAGATTAGACAGAAGCTTATTGATGGCACATTCGAGGGTCAGAAGTATGACTTCAGACTCCACGATGATGACCTGATTAGGCTTAATGGCCGGTTGTGTATACCCAGAGTAGCGCTGAGTTGAAGGAGCGCATATTGAGTGAATCCCATTGTTCTACTACTTCGATTCACCCCGGAGCTTCAAAGATGTATAAAGGTATGAAAAGATACTTCTGGTGGGCTGGAATGAAAAAGGATGTAAATGACTATGTGTTGAGGTGTCTCACTTGTCAGAAGGTCAAGTTTGAGCACCGACGGCCTGGTGGTATGGTGCAGCCAATGCCAGTGCCGGAGTGGAAGTTCCATGACATCTATGGACTTCGTAGTAGGGCTTCCGCCTACAAGGGGAGGTCTGAATATGATTTGGGTGGTAGTTGACCGACTGACCAAGGTGCCCGATTCATTCCGATGAAGGACACCTGGAAAGTGGCAAGATTGGCAGAATTATTCGATAAAGAGATTGTTAGACATCATGGTGTACCAAAGACGATTGTATCTGACAGAGATACCAGATTCTTATCCAGATATTGGAAGTCTACACGAGAGGCATTGGTACTGAACTGAAATTGAGTACGGCGTTTCACCCACAGACCGATGGTCAGAGTGAGCGCACCATCCAGACACTTGAGGATATGCTACGTGCATGTGCACTTGACTTTCAGACCAGCTGGATTGATAAGTTACATCTGATCGAGTTTAGTTACAACAACAGTTATCATGCATCGATCAAGATGTCTCCCTTCCAGGCATTGTACGGTAGACCATGCCGCACGCCATTATGCTGGGATGAGTCGAGTGAGACGGTCATTATAGGACCAGAGTATCTTGAGCAAGTTCAGGCAGAAGTTCGCCAGATCAGGGATAATATGAAAGCAGCTCAGGATAGACAGAAGTCGTACGCAGATGTGCGCCGACGTGACCTGGAGTTCGCCGTGGGCGATCAGGTATTTTTGAGAGTATCCCCCATGAAGGGAGTATTTCGTTTTGGCCAGAAAGGCAAGTTGAGCCCAAATATGTGGGTCCTTATGTTGTGACGGAGCGGATCGGCCCGGTAGCTTATAGACTTGACTTACCCGCCGAGCTGGGCAAGGTACATGATGTATTTCATGTGTCCCAGTTGAAGAAGTATATGTCTCATCCGTCTCATGTGCTTCAGCCTGAAAGGCTAACTTTAGAGCCGACCATGCGATCAGTGGAGACTCCGGTACGGATTCTGGACACTAAGACTCGAGACACTCGCCATAAGTCTGTAGACTGGTGAAGGTTCTCTGGTCTAACCAGGACGTTGAGGAGGCCACTTGGGAGCTGGAAGATAAGATGAAGGCGAAGTACCCGTCGTTGTTTACTTCTTAGTATTTGTATGTATAGGGTACGGGGCGTACCCCTATTTAAGGGGGGTAGAGCCGTTTCGGTTATGTATATGACATGTATTTGAATACATTGTCTGTGTTGTATTGTCATGTTATTATATTACAGACCGCTGAGTCTGAATGATGTTGTGATGTTTTGTTGTTTGGACCATGTGTCCGATATGATGTAAGATGTTTGTTAATGTGATATAGAAGTGTTGTTAATATGTGTTCTCATGTTCTAATGTTTAAGTTATGTGGAAGTATGAACTTTGGGGACAAAGTTCTTTTAAGGGGGGTAGATTGAAATACCCCAAACCTAGTTATGTTGTTTAAACACCTAAATAGGGTGTAATAAGACTAAAAAGAGTCTTAGAAACCTTAGTAAACAAATTTAAACAAAAGGAAACACAAATGTGCTTTAAAGTCAATAAGAGCTAAAATGTGCTCTAAGCTTGGGATAAACTTGAGTAAGACCTAATGAGCTTACCAAGACCTCATTTATACTAATGAACATATAAAACCAATTACCAAAGAAAACCAAGCTTGAAAACAAGTTAAAACACAAAATGTGCTTTAAGAAGTCTTAAAGCACGTTTTTGAAAAATTGTCTTGTAAATGAGTTTTGAATGGCTAAATGTCCATCATTACTCTTAAATATATATGTGTACTATAGTATCACATTTGGGTGGCTATATTAGTGGGAAATCAAAAATTTCACTTCTAAGTGCCTTGTTTAGGTGAATAGTACTTTTTTATAAGCTAGTTTATAACATATGTTGTATTAAGTAATTAAATTGACAAACAAAGACTAAAACACCCTCACACTAATAAAGGGGGCCGGTTTTTATAAGTGTGTGACTCACCACTCTCTAGTTGATAATTAATAAGTAAGTAAAAAACTAAGTAAACTTACTTTTTACTTTATAAACATAAATATCTCCAAAAGCAAGTTCTATCTTCATTCTCATTTCTTTCCTTCATTCCCACGGTTTGCAAACACCTCTCTTCTTCCTTCTTCCTTGTTCTCTCTCGGTAATACCACTATCACCATGGAAACTCCAACTTTGACCACTTGTTAAATCTAGCTCACTTGTCCAAATCAAAAACAAAGACCACCAATCTCTTCCTCTCATCAAGCTCTTCATTCCTATCTTCTCAAAACTCCAAGAGCTCCATTTCGGTGCCAAGGTGTTCCACCATTGAAGGAGCTTGAGCTTATATTTTGACATATTATTACTCTCCTTTGCTTCTAGGTAAGGAATCTCAAACAAAAATCAAGTTTCCTCCTTGTTTTTGTCATGTCCGAAAATACACATTGATATAGCTCATTTGTGTGACCTTGTTCTAGCTTCATTTCAACTCTTCATGGACTAGGTGGAGTCCTCTCTTGTTATATATCCAAACTCTCTTCAAAGATCAAGGTAAAACAACTACATTAATGTTTTTGAAACAATGTCAAATTAGGGTTTACAATGAGATGAAGCCTATAGCTTGAATACTCATTATAATGTTTGTATATTGTCTAGAACTTGACAAGGAATCAAAATACCATACGGTTTTGTAAGGAAACAAGAAGGAAGTGTGGTGGAAAAAGAGGTAAATCTACTAACTTAATGTTGTATAATGCCTTAGGAGAAATGAGCTATAATTGCTTATTAAAACTACCTAAAGAGCACATGGTAAATGACCTAGTAAATGTTCTCAAGGAGACTAGTAAAATAATATGTCTTGTTGTATGTAATCGCAGGTTAAAGGCATATATATTGTGGAAATTCAGTGTTTAGATTTAAGCACTTTAAGGGCCTAAGAGCCATGCATTTAAGGGCCTAAGTGCCATGCAATTTAAGTTATGCACTATATTGTGATGTAGTGTGAATTTGGTGAAGTTGTGTAAGAATGTGGTTTCTTAGTGTTCTATGATGAAATAATGTGCTAAGGTGTAACAAATGCTAGGAGAAGTATGTCGAAATTTAGGAAATGCATAAGGAGTTCAAGATGTTGTAAAGGAATTATGATGAACTAGGAAGTGTTCTAGAGGGTAATAAGGACTTAGGCATAATCTTGAGGTTTTAGTATGTACCAAAGTCATTTTGGACTTAGGTAAGACTTAGGCAAACTTTGGTAAAATAAGGAGAAAGTGTGAAACTTGGAAAAGAATTATCAAGATGGATATAAGGAGTTAGTTGTGAGAGGTGATGCTTGGGAGATGATGTTAAAATAAGGAGAAAGCATTTTGGGATGATAGCTATCATAGGTATGAAACACCACTTGGAAAACTTGGAGAAAACATTGTAAGTGTTAGGAATTTTGTGAAGAAATGGGTAAAGGCTTAAGGAATTAGATAAGGAGTTTTATGAGTGTTTAAGGGTGTCTTAAGTTGTGTTTAAAGTGCCCAAATGAGGTTAGGGAGTACTAGGTTATATGGGGTGAAGTTTGGAGTTGAATGTAAAAAGGAAAACAAGATTTGGGGCCGACCGGACTTGCGACCGGACTTGCAAGCTCGGTCGGGACCTGTTTACCCTGCGAGAATTAGTTTCTGGAATGGACCGGCATGGGACCGGACATGGACAAGTCCGGTCGGGCTAAATTTACAGAGAAATAAACCTCTGGAATAGACCGACATAGGACCGGACATACAAGTCCGGTCGGAGTAGAAATTTTGTACGGATTGAGTTACTGGACGACGGACATAGCCGGACTTGGCAAGTCCGGTCGGGCTGAATTTCCGAAGGGGAGAAACTCTCTGGAATCGACCGGACATGGACAAGTCCGGTCGGCAAGTCCGGTCGGACCTAAAACTTGTAAAAAAAAAAAAAAACAGAAAGAATGTGACTTATGTAGTTAACCCTAGGGTGTATAATGAAGGTACCTAGGGTAAGATAGGCATTAAAACATGTCATACAAACATGTTAAATACTTAGTAAGTTTGAAGTTAAATAAATAATTAACCGACATTACTAATGTGTTTAGGATTCTCTCAAGGTGGAAATCAGTCGAGGCAAGGACCAAGGTATGGTTTTCTTGCAGTCTGTTGCCTACCGGTTTACACCGGCTTGTGTGTTGTTTGTTTTCTGTGTGTTTACGACTTTGTAAGATTAAACCATGTAAAGAGTTTACAGTTGTTAAATATTATTATGTTGTTAAGTGTGACTCTCTCTCTCCCCTTGTGTGGGTCTAACAAGATTGACCTATGATTGTGAATTGTTTGTTGTGTTCATGATGAACTACTAACAAGGGCTAACGGGGGAAGTGAGGAGTCCGGTCTGTTCCGGCCACGCGTGTGAGTATGGGAGTCGATGTCATAACGGTTCGATTCTCTCTGTATGTTATGGTTAAGTTTCCAATTTGGTTTCTAACCTTCCCTTTAGCTTAACCAAGGCTATTTTACTGACTCACGTCGGGCCACAGGGGCATACTATGTGTTTTGTTTCGGTGTGCTTGGATCACTATATCCGAGGCACCTTGTGTTAAGTTAACCGTTCAATCTAACCGGACGGTAACGAGTTATGTAACGAGCTAAGTATGAGCGTGGCAACATTCTCTAAGCTCTCAATGGGGACTAACTGTGTTGGTTCTCTTCCAAAAAGGAATTGTATGTGTGTGATGTGTGTTATGGTGTGTACAATACCCTGTGTTATGTTATATATGTATATGTTGTGTGTTTTAAAATAAATATCATGTCATCATGACAATTGGTTGCGCGTATCCCGGTAGCCGATGGGCTGCGCGTTAGCCATACCAGCAAAGGTGCTGACCCCCTCGGGGGCTCCATATTTTTATTGCAGGATGAGGATCGAAGAGGCAGAGTGGCTCTAGATCCTAGAGAGTAGTTTACTTTTGGAGTACTTTTGGATGTTTGCCCGGGATGCGCCTGTGCTCCCGTGGCGTATTATATACTTGTTATGGTGGATTACAGTGATGGTATACAGTGAAGGATTTTGTAAACACTCGGTATTATGTTGATGTATATATATGGTTGTTAGTTCTATGCTCGGGAGTCTGATCATCAGACCGGTACATTTGTATTTATTCAGCCTTGTTAGCCACGTGGGTGGTTGACGGCATTGTAGCACCAATCGTTTAGTTATCGTTTAGTTGTTTATTTTCCGCTGCGATTCCAAGTATAGTTATGTGCGTAGTAGGGGTGTTACATAGACTCTGGGTTCAGGTTTTACTTGTTTGGATAATTTATGCTATACACCGGTTTATTAAGAATAATTTGGCAAAATTCCCTTTTATATTCTTTCTATTTAATCCTAAATTCTAATGACCTCGTTTACACCAGAACATGCAAGGTTTGATATAAACTCAGGCAAAACAATGTAACGGCAATTACAAAGAAATATATTTTGCAATCGGAAATACTAGATTTTAATTCATCAGAATAAATTTTTTCCAACAGACATAACAAGTAATATGACCAATCCATTTTCACGATCTGTTCAAAATAGATTTCGTAAGCGATTTAATAAACACATGTAATTTATTAAAAAGCGAGAGAATACCATTAATTGTATCAATTATAATATTTAAACCGGTAAATAAAGAAAGCGCACAATTAAAACAAACTAATAATAACCATTCCCCAAAGTATAAATAATGTAGTCGGACATATTAAGAAATAAGCGAGACGAGAGTAAAAGAAATCATCTGTTTCGCTGACTCCTGAAGCTGCTCCGTTATTTTGACAGACCGGAATAGAATTGTGGTAGATGGATAATAAAACTGGAGATGGTTAATTAAGTGGTAAATGGTGGGGGGCGTGTTGTTGTAGTGGTGGTGTCGGAGGTTTATGAATTTGGATAGTGAAATGGGTTTGTGAGTGTACGTAATGTGTTTTGGAAAATGGAAAGTAAAAAGTGATGGTGGGGTTTGGACTAAAGTGGAAGTGGGGTTTGTTTTATGTGAATTAAATGTGAATGAGTGATACGTAGAGTAGGGAATTGAAATGGAAAAAGGGAGATAGTGGGGTAGTGGTGGTATAGTGGTGTCGAGGATTTGTGAATTGGAGCAGATATGAGTGAGTGTGGGGGCGTGCTGAGTGATCGATAGATGTTCAAAAATTGGAGCAGATGTGGGTTTTTTATAGACTGAAAAAGGAGGGAGTATTGAATATAATAAGGTGGCAGGTAGTAAATCGGGGGAGATCTAAGTCAGACGGCGGCACCGAAAGCCTTCCTTTTTTTCTGCTTCGCGTGCTGGAGTCTGCAAGAGTGCACGCCTACAAATCAAGAAGTCTCAAAGCCAACTTCTTTTTCCTTTTGATTTTTTAATTATTATTTTTTTTTGTTTGTCTTTCTGCACACACGCAGACTTCAACTTTCTATTTCAAATTTTTTTTTTTTTGCTTGTGAACGTCTGCGAATGCAGACTTCACAATTTAATTTTTTTTAATTAAAGAAATGCTTTCTTATTTTTGTTGTATTCTAACTGTCCCTGATTCTTCATTTGAGCTTCGATTTGTTCCCGGTTTGCGGCGTTGGAAAGCTCGTGAGGAGAACTATGCATTTCCACCATCATTTCCTGATTTTATCATATAAATTGGCATCAGTTCTTATCTAGAGTATGAGCACAGAAAACATATAATAAGTGTGAGAAAACGCCTAAATAGTTGCGCATAATAAGAATTTAGCACCTATTAAATTATATCATTTCAGACTTATCACGATCTCACAATGTTAAGAGGTATCCCCACTCTCTTAGCAGTGGTTCGTTGTCCACATCACGTACTTATATTAGATAGACTTCTAGAAATGATTCAAATTTACATAACACATTTGCTTGTGGCTTAGTAGCCTAACTGCCTCGAGCTCCGCTCATTGTAGGCTATTCATACACATTTACTTCCCTGTACACATTACATGGTTTGAATATCATATTGAGCTCCATGACAAGGTCGTTGCATTCCGTTTCCTTTCATGGGATGCCCCTTAGGATTGTCAGTCCGTCTCCTGACAACTTATGTCTAAACTGGGTGTTAGTTTCAAACCTTGTGTTTCTGTCATGTCATTTCGTACAATTATCGTTGATGTGAACACCCTTCAAGGATTGCTCCTGGGTGTTGCTAAGTTATGCCATTATTCCTGGTTCGAACTTATTGGTATAGTCAGTTAGCCACGCCGTTTGCGTTCTTAACTGGCTTATTATCTTCTTCTGTGAAGATTAACATTTCCTGGTAGTGTAGGTACTCATTCTGGGAGTTTCATCCCGTTCATTGCACACTAATGTGTCCACATTAGGCATCTGCTTGCCATGCACAGGCTGGTCACTATTCCAGCTAACATGTTTATCCTTGAGGATCCTCAAGACATATGCTATGTCTTTACATAACAGTTAGTGCGCTTCGCACCTCCTGACTCTTAAACATTTCCTTGAAATGAATTCACTAATTCCTCTAGTCTCGTTAACTTAACTAAGTTCCTATACTTCAACCATTCATGGTAATCCTTAGCTCTTGTTTTACTTATACTGCTGACCGTATTACGGAGTCAACTACTTCCCATGTTTCGGACTCTACTCGTATACATATGTGGGGTACCATACTGATACATTGCTACTTACCCAACTAACCCATAATAGGTCTGTCAGCCCACAAGCTCCTCACGGAGTGTGGTCGTCCCAAATTACAGTTGGTACACTCGTAGTGTCCGTCACACGCCTAGGTGAAGTATTCTGTTGTCAACTCCCTTGTATTGTCTTGTGACAATATACATTCTGTGCTTCCCGAACTTAATCAAGGGAATGTCCATCCACTGTTGTATCTTTATCAACTACCCTTGGGTTTACTGGTTTGGTTTAAAGAAGGTTAGAAATAAATATTGGTTTGATAGAAAATTCGGTTTTGAGAGAAAGGAGTTTGAAATAAATCTGAGTTGAAAGAAAAATTCTCATGGTTTTACAATGGCTTCTTCCCTTAACCAAATCTAGCTTCTTGCTGACTGGTGTACTTCCAATTACAGAGGTTAGGCTATCAAGCCCTTCCACAGTTGTGATTGTCTCACTTAACTTTATGGTACTTTACTAAGTACTTTGTATTTATTATAAATTTCCCGAACAGCCCTGTTATAGCAGCACTTGCCATGGCAAGTGCGCCATGCTAACTGGCTATCGGTTCAACACATACCGGTTACGGTATTGTTTTACCCGCACTGTCAAGAGTGGCCTTGTTGGCCCTCACTTGATCTTACTGTCTTGATAATAATTCCTCTGGGTGACTTCTCACTGTCTTCACATGATAATCATTAACTGGGGTGTTCCCCATTCTTGGAGTCCCCTTTTACTTAGTATTGTATTCTCTTCGTAGCCCACTCCACGCCTTTGTCGTGGTTACTGAGACTTGTCTCCTGTTGGGGCACTACGTTATAGTTCATTTGTCGGTTGATATACCGTTGGTGTATCATTTAACAACTGTGGTCCCGTAGACACTCGTCTCGGGTTTCACTAATCCACTTCTTGCCTGTCGCACGGTTGGTGCGTTGCAAGCTGGTTGTTCTCGACTGCTCAGCATGTCAACCCATGTTGTCGGAAATTCTATTCTCTTATACACAAAATTCTTCATTCTTCGCTATTAAATGAGGTTTACATTGTCCAGATGGAAACCGTCTCCGGGATTCCCAGTTTTCGGAATCTACCGTATGACAGGTTCTCCGTACCTTTAGAGGTATTTAATAACAGCCAGATCGGGTATCCCGAGTATGAGAGGACTTCCATCTCTCCGGCGTTGTTTCCCAAGTTATAAAACAGGGATTGTGGAGGGCGGGTTGGTCACTGTAGGTTTCCAGTACACACTGGTTACTCCTAACTAGCGTATCTCTCACGCTATCACTCAACCCTTTACCCAAAGTTTTAAACTCCTAACTCGCTACTTCCTAAGCTCGGTAACTCAGTCATCAGAGCGATACTTTGCTCTGATACCACTTTTTGTAACACCCCATCCAACACTTACGCACTTAATAACAAACTGCAGCGGAAAACAAGCTTCATCACATTACTTAACTCGTTGGTGTTACACGTCGTTAACCACCCACGTGGCTAACAAGCAATTACATATACATTGTACCGGTCTGATGGACTAGATTCCCGAGCGACTACACATTACTGTCCCTTTCCGTTAACAACAAAACATACACATACCTTCCAACTGTACCGAGTATTCACAAACTAATGTCGATAACATTTTCGGTCTTACTACACCTACTGTACATATACAACTTAAATGATTACCCATGTGCAAAAAAGACTACCCCGTCCTACTCTCGAACGGCTTCCAGCTCCTTGTACCTGAAAATAGGAAAAGAAGAGAAAAGGGTAGCCCCCCAAGGGCTCAGCACCTTTGCTGGTATGGTAATCCCGCAGCCCACATGCTACCGGGCCACACACAACTAATTGTCGTCTTAGCATGCGGTTGATTATATTTGAATCATGCATGTAAACAATAAACACACAACACATAACATTCCACCTCAATGGGCTCAACAAACAGATAACACATCCTTACTTGATGAGTCACTCATTGTGTTCATTAACCCTAGAGTGTTTCTCCTCTAATGGAGCTACTTCCTTAATAGACGACACTTACCCATTAATCGGGTTATCCTTAAACGCCTCTTATCACAAACTGGGATTCATATCCATGATCCACATACTCCACATTTTACAACATATAACATACACCACATAACAACACTTTTCACGTTTCAACGTGCACATACCAATCGCAATGGGAATTGCAGTACAACAACATCACATAACATAACGGGAACGGTTCTCTTAGGAACCGACCCAAACATAGTTAATTCACTGGTGAGCCTAGAGAATGATGTCACGCTTATGATAAACTCGTTATACAACACTCATTACGTCCTAATAGTCGGACGAGTAACTTAAGTTAATGGTTCGGGTTTAGTGACCCGAACACACCACACACAAACATGTTCCCCCTAAACCGATCATAAGTCAGAATAGTTAAGCTTTGGAGTAAGCTAATGGGAGATCATAACCCATGAGGGAAACAACCATAACAGAGAGGAGGGTAAGGCTAAAAAGGACACCCACTCCCAAACAACGTGCGACCGGCCCAACCGGATTCCTCACCCCTGTTAGTACATACTAACTTTTAGATATTAGTTAGAGCCCCACTATGGAGTCTATCACATCCACACACCATACAGTATTACAACTGGGTTAAACATACGAGGGAGGTCCTTACATACACACACAAATATCACACAATTAACACACGCATAGCCGTGGTTAGAACGTCCCATGGTTCGGGTCGTTTAATCCCGAATACCGACCTCTCATGTGATCCTAGACTCAGTTAGCTAAGGTTTAACACTTTCGAGGTTAAATGGTATCGGAGTTGAACTCGCCACATAAATGAATTACTATAAACTCATTACATGTTTTATCTTACAACGTGGCAAACATACAGAAAAACACATTGGCATACAAGCCGGTGTAATCCGGTAGGACACAGGTTGCAAGAAAACCATACCTGTCACCGGAGTCCACTCTATCATGTCCACTTATGTTCCTCGAGCAATTCTCGAACAACTGATAATATTACATGTACTTTTATTAACATCGGGGTAACATGATTGTTTAAAGTCTAATGCTCATAACTTATCCCCATTAACTTAGTTAAATAACTTCACATTTTAACTTGTTTTACTTTTACATTTTAATACAATTTTTCCCCCACTAAATTGTCATTATAACTCACTTAACATGTCCTTAACAATTTTATAAACATCATTACTTGTCAATCCCCAACATTACACATCATTTTCATACCTTAAATAACATTTTTAGAGTGGTCCGGACTTGGTCCTTACCTTAAGTCCCGGACCAACACTTAAGCAATTCTCTGCTAGTTTTTATAGGGTGGTCCGGGACCTTGTACTCATCCCAAGTCCCGGACCAAGACAGTCTTCTTACTCTCTGCCCTTTTTTGTGTATGGTCCGAGACATCATCCAATTCCTAGGTCCTGACCACTGTAACAGAATTCCCAAATTGACATTTTCAAGTCTTGTTTCATCTACTTTCTTCATCCTTTGATTACCCAAACTTCACACATGAACTTAGGCATATCCTAATACCAAGATATCACTTTGATTCACCTTAAAACAATGTCCAACTTGTCACTCATTTTTCTTACAAATCTCTTAACACTTGTAACATTTCTCTTTTGGTTTTCTAAGTGGTATTTCACCTATAATGACCACTATGCCAAGATGTTTCCTCTACACCTTAACATCATCTCCCAAGTATCTTTTCTTACTAACTAATTCCTTGTTCACACCTTCTTAAAATTCCTTTCTCAATCCTTACCTAAACATCATTCATTCATTCTTGTACATCAACATTACCTAAACTTAAAGCAAACTTCTCCAAGACTTTATAACATCACAAACACACTCATTGAATTCCTAGAACTTCCAAGACAATACCTAAGTCCTTGTAATACTCCAAATCACCTTAATACATGTTTTCTTCCCTAGTAAAACATTTATTCATTCCTCACATTTCCTAGTTCACCAAACTCAACTCATTAAGCACCTAAAACTTCTTATACATTACCCAAATTTTGCCATAGGTTCTCCTAGCATATTGTCATACCAAATCACATTGTTTTTCACCAGACATAGACATTCAAGAACACCTAAATCCATCAAGAACCTTCTCACACACAAAACTTCACCAAATTTTAGACTACATCACAATAGTGCATAATCAAATTGCTTCACTTAGGCCCTTAAATAACATGGCTCTTAGGCCCTTAAATTGCATAAACCATAAACACTGAATTTCCACATGTATATATTGCCTTTGACCTGCAAATACACCCAACAATACATATGCCCTTAATAAATTCCTTGAAAGCATTTTACTAGCTCATTTGCCATTGGCTCCTAAGTATTTTATTAAGCAAATCAAGCTCATTTTTCCTAGGCATTTAAACTACATTTAGATAGTTTGTTTACCTCTTTTCCTTCACAATTTTTTTTTTCATTGACACCCCTTGCTCCGTCTTTGATAGAAAACCGGCAAGGCTTTGATTGCTTGTCAAACTTCTAATCAATGTACAAGCAAGGTAATGAGTATTCAAGCTTCATGCTTAAACTCATTGTAAACCCTAGGTTATATATACATTATCTTTACACATTAGGATAGTTGTTTTACCTTGGAAACAGAAGAGAGCTTGATTAAGCATCAAGAGAGGACTCCACCAAGCCCTTGAATATTTGGAATGAAGCTAGAACAAGGCAAGATGAAGGCACCATAAGTGGTGATTTTCGGTCACACACAAAAACAAGAGGAAATGTTGTTTTTCTTTGATTTTCCTTACCTTGAAGCAAAGGAGAATGACAAGGCATGAAAAGGTGAGCTCAAGCTCCAACAATGGTTAATCTTCATGGCACCAAAATGGAGCTTTTGAAGATTTGAAAAGACAAGGTTGTAGAGCTTGCTCCAACTAGAAGAATGGTGGCCTTGAAATTGAATTTGGACCATAGAGCTAGGAGATACAAGCCATGGAAGTTGAGAAATGGTGAAGTTGCTGTAGCATAACCGATGGAGAAGGAAGAAGGAGATAGATGACCATGGGAAATGAAGAAGGAAAGAAGAGAATGAGAAGAAACTTGCTTTTGGAGATATTTGTAAGTTAAAGCAAATAGTAACTAGCTTTGTCACTTTCTTTCTTTCTTATTAAGCTAACAAGGGGGGTGACTCATCCCTTGTCAAAAACCGGCCCCCATTATTCACCTAGGGGTGTTTTGGTCTTTGTTGACCAATTAACTTACGTATATTGACTTATGTCATAAACTAGCATATTTTAGTTACTATTCACCAAAAAAAAGGCACATATTGTGAAATTTTTGATTTCCCCTTGATTTAAAACTCCAAATGTGATACTAAGTAGTACACATGTTAATTAAAGAGTAATGATGGACATTTATCCATTCAAAACTCATTTACAAGACAATTTTTCAAAAATGTGCTTTAAGGCTCCTTAAAGCACATTTTATGTTTAACTTGTTTTCAAGCTTGGTTTTCTTTTGTAATTGATTTAATATGTTTATTAATATATTTATAAGGTATAGGTATGACCTTTAGGTCTTATACAAATTATCCCAAGCTTAGAGCACATTTTTGCCCATATTGACTTTAAGGTATTTATTTGTGTTTTATTTTGTTTAATGTACGCCAAGGTTTCCTAAGGACTTAATTAGCCTTATTAAATCATAATTGAATATTAATAAGTCTTGGTAGGCTCTTTGGGTCCCAACCAAGTTCACGCCAAGCTTAGAGCATGTTTTTGCTCAAGCTGTGTCTTAGTGCTTATTATTGTGTTTTACTATGGTTTAAATTGTACACTGACGTTTCTAAGGCACTTTTTAGCCTTTAAATACCATAGTTTAATTTTTAAACAACATATCAAGGTTTGGGTATTTCAATCTACCCCCCTTAAAAGAACTTCGTCCTCGAAGTTCACACTTCCCACGCATCAATTGAATTAGTACACGGGGATTACTTACAAAATAAAACTTTCGTAACCAGACATACTCTACATCACAACCTCGGACTTAACGGTCCAGGTACATACACACATCCATACATAACATAACATACTCACATGATAACCTCGGACTCAATGGTCCGGGTATCTTAACAACATTTGCACATACATAACAACCCTTAGACTCTTGGGTCTGGGTAACATAACAACATTTAGACCCATAGGTCTTGATAACATAACAGCCTTTAGACACATAGGTATATTTAACACAACAACATTTAGACTCATAGGTCTTGATAACATACACTTTTGGAAATGAAGGTGAAAATAACATTTATTACATCACATACCACACAACATGTCATAGCATGTATAACAATCAAAATATCTTTGATATACACTGTGATCCCGTAGAACCCGGTCGTGATGGACACCTTCTGGTCCCCGTTCCTTTGGGAGATCAAAACATTCACTTAATTTTTAACATATGTACTTCTCATGTCGCCGGTCCGAAGACAAAGGCTCATACGTCCTCAGCTCGTGAGCAAGTACTACAAAAATATTCTTTACTAGGTTAAGTATAAGAGAATCCTTTATTCAAAATTTCATCGATTGTTTTGGAAATACCAATTGAAAATCCTTTTTGAAAACGCAACACAACTCCATGTCCAACTTATGCTCTTTGCTTCTTTTCTTAGCGTGGTTAGTTGTGACCACTTAAGGGGAGCTTCAAGAATCATCCAACCCTGATGTGATCAGCATCAGTGTCGAACTATCCTTCCACCCCATTTTGTGTTCGGCTTCCCTTGATCGCATGCAAATCAAGTTCCACTTCCCACTTCATTTTCAAGCATCAATTAATACACTCATTTCCAATTTTCTATCTTTTTAATCATTCTAATCATGTTCATAACATCTCCAAGGGATAGAACTTCGTCTATCAGTTATTTCCATTCACTTTAATGCTGTTACCTAGGGAATCTTATTCTCACTAGGTTCTATGTCGGTTTCATACCCTTTCATGAATCACTATATTACATATATACATATACTTTATCAAAATGCAACACACATTTTCACATTTATTGTCATATGAACATATAATGTCGGGGTTTAGTTCCCCGGGAGTTTCTCTACTCCCCACACTTGTACTATCACACACAACTGTTAACAAATAAACACACTTATCACAATGGTATTCGCATCTTCTGTGCGCAATTACCACAATTAAACCATGAATGAATGCGTATGTTTACGTAACACACACACTAATCATCAAAACAAATTATTTTGTGTTATGCACAACATAAGTCACGTACACTTGTACGGTAATACACACTAAGTGGTTTTGCGCTCTACCCCCCTTAAAGGGATTACGCCCACGTAATCAATCACTTAATCATTGGTTTAAAAAGTTCTACCGTCGTGAAGTGTTTCAACTTCCACGCGGTCTGTTATACAATAATCATTGGTTAGAGGATCTTGACCATATTGGCGGTTTAGTCCCTAAACCAAGAATTCTCATTGGAGTTTGCTTTAACTCTTAACTGGTTTCGGTTCTGGCCTGTGAGGCTTCTAGGCGTTAATAATTAGCCATTTACTCATATTCACTATTCACGTTGTACACTTGAATCACTGGTTCACTAGTGTCTGCCGCGCAACTCTGACAACTGTAGGGCGTAGTTTGTATTATTCATTATTCTTGTATTGTACATCTCCAATTATAGTCTTTATCTTGTAATAACAGTTTCTCAACCGACGCGTGGTATCTCTTACCGTGAGCGAATTCGGTGAGTTTCAAGACTTCCAACCACTTCTCTAATAACTTACTGCATAAACTGCTACGTATTTCACAATGATTGATTTGTCCCCTTCCGACTTACTGTCGGTTGAGATTGAGCTGCTACCTAATGTGTAGCACTCTCTTGGTTATTTCCAACATTTGGGGTATATTCCATACTGATATTTGGCAGTTAGTGCTGCTGTAGTCACTTACTGTTAATCATGCCTCCACATTTGGTTTTGTACATGTATTCTTTCATTGGTACGGCCTTGCATTTCCTATGCATCGGCCATTATAACATTATTCCTCCACAATTAACATGTTTCCAATTCCTAGCTATCCCACTCGATCATTACTACGCAAGTGCAATACCAAAAACTCAGTCATACAGAGTGCAGAGGCGTAAACTCTTGACAGTAAATCTCTTATTAGCAATGGGATCCACACGGAGTTCGTTATCACATAGTACCTACCACTGGCTTATTGCCCAGTCTGTTTACATCACTTACCTTGCATCTCCACTGAGTTTAACTCATAACTGGTCTTATCTACAACATTATTATTCAACAGCACTTATACAACGATCGCTTGCTGTGCACCGTGCTCTTACTCATTGCATAACACTAACTTATATGGTATTTACTGTCACATTAACTTCCACACATATACTTACATTATTCACATCATGCTTCGTCATTCATTTGGATGACTACCGAATGCTCCTTGAGCGTTGCTTATTCGAGTTACAAGCCGGCGTTATTCATCTCGGTGCTTTACTTATACTCACATGCTTCTAAACTATCTGTTCTCTCGCAATGATAACATGGTCAATCCTTAACATGTTTCTTGAACTTGGTTCACATAACTACCGCTGTTGCGGTCTCACAATGTTAAGAGGTATCCCCATTCTCTTAGCAGTGGTTCGTTGTCCGCTTCACATACTTATATTACATAGACTTCTACAATTGATTCAAATTTACATAACACATTTGCTTGTGGCTTAGTAGCCTTACTGCCTCGAGCTCTGCTCATTGTAGGCTATTCATACACATTTACTTCCCTGTACAATATTACATGGTTTGGATATCATATTGAGCTCCATGACAAGGTCGTTGCATTCCGTTTCCTTTCATGGGATGCCCCTTAGGATTGTCAGTCCGTCTCCTAAAAACTTATGTCTAAACTGGGTGTTAGTTTCAACCCTTGTGTTTCTTCTGTCATGTCATTTCATACAATTATCGTTGATGTGAACACCCTTCAAGGATTGCTCCTGGGTGTTGCTAAGTTATGCCATTACACCTGGTTCGCACTTATTGGCATAGTCATTTAGCCATGCCATTTGCGTTCTTAACTGGCTTATTATCTTCTTCTGTGAAGATCAACATTTCCTGGTGGTGTAGGTACTCATTCTGGGAGTTTCATCCCGTTCATTGCACACTAGTGTGTCCACATTAGGCATCTGCTTGCCATGCACAGGCTGGTCACTATTCCAGCTAACATTTTATCCCTGAGGATCCTCAAGACATATGCTATGTCTTTACATAACAGTTAGTGCGCTTCGCACCTCCTGACTCTTAAACATTTCCTTGAAATGAATTCACTAATTCCTCTAGTCTCGTTAACTTAACTGAGTTCCTTTACTTCAACCATTCATGGTAATCCTTAGCTCTTGTTTACTTATACTGCTGACCGTATTACGGAGTCAACTACTCCCGTTTCGGACTCTACTTGTATACATATGTGGGGTACCATACTGATACATTGCTACTTACCCAACTAACCCATAAATAGGTCTGTCAGGCCCACAAGCTCCTCACGGTGTGGTCGTCCCACTTGCAGTTGGTACACTCGTAGTGTCCGTCACACGCCTAGGTGAAGTATTATGTTGTCAACTCCCTTGTATTGTCTTGACAATATACATTCTGTGCTTCCCGAACTTAATCAAGGGAAAGTCTATCCACTGTTGTATCTTTATCAACTACCCCTGGTTTACTGGTTTGGTTTAAAGAAGGTTAGAAATAAATATTGGTTTGAAAGAAAATTCGGTTTTGAGAGAAAGGAGTTTGAAATAAATCTGAGTTGAAAGAAAAATTCTCATGGTTTTACAATGGCTTCTTCCCTTAACCAAATCTAGCTTCTTGCTGACTGGTGTACTTCCAATTACAGAGGTTAGGCTATCAAGCCCTTCCACAGTTGATGGTCTCACTTAACTTTATGGTATTTTACTAAGTACTTTGTATTTATTATAAATTTCCCGAACAGCCCTGTTATAGCAGCACTTGCCATGGAAGTGCGCCATGCTAACTGGCTATCGGTTCAACACATACCGGTTGCGGTATTGTTTTACCCGCACTGTCAAGAGTGGCCTTGTTGGCCCTCACTTGATCTTACTGTCTTGATAATAATTCCTCTGGGTGACTTCTCACTGTCTTCACATGATAATCATTAACTGGGGTGTTCCCCATTCTTGGAGTCCCCTTTTACTTAGTATTGTATTCTCTTCGTAGCCCACTCCACGCCTTTGTCGTGGTTACTGAGACTTGTCTCCTGTTGGGGCACTACGTTGTAGTTTCCTTTGTCGGTTGGTATGTCGTTGGTGTATCATTAACAACTGTGGTCCCCTAGACACTCGTCTCGGGTTTCACTAATCCACTTCTTGCCTGTTGCACGGGTTGGTGCATTGCAAGCTGGTTGTTCTCGACTGCTCAGCATGTCAACCCATGTTGCCAGAAATTCTATTCTCTTATACACAAAATTCTTCATTCTTCGCTATTAAATGTGGTTTACATTGTCCAGATGGAAACCGTCTCCGGATTCCAGTTTTCGGAATCTACCGTATGACAGGTTCTCCGTACCTTTAGAGGTATTTAATAACAGCCAGATCGGGTATCCCGAGTATGAGAGGACTTCCATCTCTCTCGGCGTTGTTTCCCAAGTTATAAAACAGAGATTGTGGAGGGCGGGTTGGTCACTGTAGGTTTCCAGTACACACTGGTTACTCCTAACTAGCGTATCTCTCACGCTATCACTCAACCCTTAACCCCAAGTTTTAAACTCCTAACTCGCTACTTCCTAAGCTCGGTAACTCAGTCATCAGAGCGATACTTTGCTCTGATACCACTTTTTGTAACACCCCATCCAACACTTACGCACTTAATAACAAACTGCAGCGGAAAACAAGCTTCATCACATTACTTAACTCGTTGGTGTACACGCCGTTAACCACCCACGTGGCTAACAAAGCAATTACATATACATTGTACCGGTCTGATGGACTAGATTCCCGAGCGACTACACATTACTATCCCTTTCTGTTAACAACAAAACATACACATACCTTCCAACTGTACCGAGTATTCACAAACTAATGCCGATAACAATTTTGGTCTTACTACACCTACTGTACATATACAACTTAAATGATTACCCATGTACAATTGACTACCCCGTCCTACTCTCGAACGGCTTCCAGCTCCTTGTACCTGAAAATAGGAAAAGAATAGAAAAGGTGGCCCCCCAGGGCTCAGCACCTTTGCTGGTAGGGTAATCCTGCAGCCCGCATGCTACCGGGCCACGCACACTAATTGTCGTCTTAGCATGCGGTTGATTATATTTGAATCATGCATGTAAACAATAAACACACAACACATAACATTCCACCTCAATGGGCTCAACAAAAATATCACACATCCTTACTTGATGAGTCACTCATTGTGTTTCATTAACCCTAGAGTGTTTCTCCTCTAATGGAGCTACTTCCTTAATAGACGACACTTACCTATTAATCGGGTTATCCTTAAACGCCTCTTCTCATCAAAACTGGGATTCATATCCATGATCCACATACTCCACATTTTACAACATATAACATACACCACATAACAACACTTTTCACGTTTCAACGTGCACATAACAACATCGCAATGGGAATTGTAGTACAACAACATCACATAACATAACGGGAACGGTTCTCTTAGGAACCGACCCAAACATAGTTAATTCACTGTTGAGCCTAGAGAATGATGTCACCCTCATGATAAACTCGTTATACAACACTCATTACTGTCCTAATAGTCGGACGAGTAACTTAAGTTAAGATGGTTCGGGTTTAGTGACCCGAACACAGCACACAAACACATGTTCCCCCTAAACCGATCATAAGTCAGAATAGTTAAGCTTTGGAGTAAGCTAATGGGAGATCATAACCCATGAGGGAAACAACCATACAGAGAGGATGGTAAGGCTAAAAGGACACCCACTCCCAAACAACGCCCGACCGGCCCAACTTGATTCCTCACCCCTGTTAGTACATACTTACTTTTAGATATTAGTTGAGAGCCCCACTATGGAGTCTATCACATCCACACACCAATAAGTATTACAACTGGTTTAAACATACGAGGGAGGTCCTTACATACACACTCAAATATCACACAATTAACACACGCATAGCCGTGGTTAGAACGTCCCATGTTGGGTCGTTTAATCCGAATACCGACCTCTCATGTGATCCTAGACTCAGTTAGTTAAGGTTTAACACTTTCGAGGTTAAATGGTATCGGAGTTGAACTCGCCACATAAATGAATTACTATAAACTCATTACATGTTTTGTCTTACAACGTTGCAAACATACAGAAAAACACATTGGCATACAAGCCGTGTAATCCGGTAGGACACAGGTTGCAAGAAAGCCATACCTGTCACCGGAGTCCACTCTATCATGTCCACTTATTTCCTCGAGCAATTCTCGAACAACTGATAATATTACATGTACTTTTATTAACATCGGGGTAACATGATTGTTTAAAGTCTAATGCTCATAACTTATCCCCGTTAACTTAGTTAAATAACTTCACATTTTAACTTGTTTTACTTTTACATTTTAATACAATTTTTCCCCCCCACTAATTGTCATTATAACTCACTTAACATGTCCTTAACAATCTTTAACATCATTACTTGTCAATCCCGGACCAACACTTAAGCAATCCTGCTAGTTTTAATAGGGTGGTCCGGGACCTTGTACTCATCCCAAGTCCCGGACCAAGACAGTCTTCTTACTCTCTGCCCTTTTTTGTGTATGGTCCGGACATCATCCAATTCCTAGTCCTGGACCATTGTAACAGGATTCCCAAATTGACATTTTCAAGTCTTGTTTCATCTACTTTCTTCATCCTTTGATTACCCAAACTTCACACATGAACTTAGGGCATATCCTAATACCAAGATATCACTTGATTCACCTTAAAACAATGTCCAACTTGTCACTCATTTTTCTTACAAATCTCTTAACACTTGTAACATTTCTCTTTTGGTTTTCTAAGTGGTATTTCACCTATAATGACCACTATACCAAGATGTTTCCTCTACACCTTAACATCATCTCCCAAGTATCTTTTCTTACTAACTAATTTCCTTGTTCACACCTTCTTAAAATTCCTTTCTCAATCCTTACCTAAACATCATTCATTCCTTGTACATCAACATTACCTAAACTTAAAACAAACTTCTCCAAGACTTTATAACATCACAAACACACTCATTGAATTCCTAGAACTTCCAAGACAATACCTAAGTCCTTGTAATACTCTAAATCACATTAATACATGTTTTCTTCCCTAGAAAAACATTTATTCATTCCTCACATTTCCTAGTTCACCAAAACTCATTTAAGCACCTAAAACTTCTTATACATTACCCAAATTTTGCCATAGGTTCTCCTAGCATATTGTCATACCAAAACACATTGTTTTTCACCATTACACATTCAAGAACACCTAAATCCATCAAGAACCTTCTCACACACAAAACTTCACCAAATTTTACACTACATCACAATATAGTGCATAATCAAATTGCTTGGCACTTAGGCCCTTAAATAACATGGCTCTTAGGCCCTTAAATTGCATAAACCATAAACACTGAATTTCCACATGTATATATTGCCTTTGACCTGCAAATACACCCAACAATACATATGCCCTTAATAAACTCCTTGAAAGCATTTTACTAGCTCATTTGCCATTGGCTTCTTAGGTATTTTATTAAGCAAATCAAGCTCATTTTTCCTAGGCATTTAAACTACATTTAGATAGTTTGTTTACCTCTTTTCCTTCACAAGTTTTTTTTTCATTGACACCCCTTGCTCCATCTTTGATAGAAAACTCGCAAGGCTTTGATTGCTTGTCAAACTTCTAATCAATGTACAAGCAAGGTAATGAGTATTCAAGCTTCATGCTTAAACTCATTGTAAACCCTAGGTTATATATACATTATCTTTACACATTAGGATAGTTGTTTTACCTTGGAAACAGAAGAGAGCTTGATTAAGCATCAAGAGAGGACTCCACCAAGCCCTTGAATATTTGGAATGAAGCTAGAACAAGGCAAGATGAAGGACCATAAGTGGTGATTTCGGTCACACACAAAAACAAGAGGAAATGTTGTTTTTCTTTGATTTTCCTTACCTTGAAGCAAAGGAGAATGACAAGGCATGAAAAGGTGAGCTCAAGCTCCAACAATGGTTAATCTTCATGGCACCAAAATGGAGCTTTTGAAGATTTGAAAAGACAAGGTTGTAGAGCTTGCTCCAACTAGAAGAATGGTGGTCTTGAAATTGAATTTGGACCATGGAGCTAGGAGATACAAGCCATGGAAGTTGAGAAATGGTGAAGTTGCTGTAGCATAACCGATGGAGAAGGAAGAAGGAGATAGATGACCATGGGAAATGAAGAAGGAAAGAAGAGAATGAGAAGAAACTTGCTTTTGGAGATATTTGTAAGTTAAAGCAAATAGTAACTAGCTTTATCACTTTCTTTCTTTCTTATTAAGCTAACAAGGGGGATGACTCATCCCTTGTCAAAAACCGGCCCCCATTATTCACCTAGGGGTGTTTTGGTCTTTGTTGACCAATTAACTTACTTATATTGACTTATGTCATAAACTAGCATATTTTAGTTACTATTCACCAAAAACAAGGCACATACTTGTGAAATTTTTGATTTCCCATTGATTTAGACATCCAAATGTGATACTAAGTAGTACACATGTTAATTAAAGAGTAATTATGGACATTTAGCCATTCAAAACTCATTTACAAGACAATTTTTCAAAAATGTGCTTTAAGGCTCCTTAAAGCACGTTTTATGTTTTAACTTGTTTTTAAGCTTGGTTTTATTTAGTAATTGATTTAATATGTTTATTAATATATTTATAAGGTATAGGTATGACTTTTAGGTCTTATACAAATTTATCCCAAGCTTAGAGCACATTTTTGCCCATATTGACTTTAAGGTATTTATTTGTGTTTTATTTGGTTTAATTGTCCGCCAAGGTTTCCTAAGGACTTAATTAGCCTTATTAAATCATAATTGAATATTACTAAGTCTTGGTAGGCTCTTTGGGTCCCAACCAAGTTCACGCCAAGCTTAGAGCATGTTTTTGCTCAAGCTGTGTCTTAGTGCTTATTGTGTTTTACTATGGTTTAAATTGTACACTGACGTTTCTAAGGCACTTTTTAGCCCTTAAATACCATAGTTTAATGTTTAAACAACATATCAAGGTTTGGGGTATTTCAATCTACCCCCCTTAAAAGAACTTCGTCCTCGAAGTTCACACTTCCCACGCATCAATTGAATTAGTACACATGGATTACTTACAAAATAAAACTTTCGTAACCAGACATACTCTACATCACAACCTCGGACTTAACGGTCCGGGTACATACACACATCCATACATAACATAACATACTCACATGATAACCTCGGACTCAATGGTCCGGGTATCTTAACAACATTTGCACATACATAACAACCCTTAGACTCTTGGGTCTGGGTAACATAACAACATTTAGACCCATAGGTCTTGATAACATAACAGCCTTTAGACACACAGGTCTATGTAACACAACAACATTTAGACTCATAGGTACTGATAACATACACTTTTGGAAATCAAGGTCAAAATAACATTTGTTACACATACCACACAACATGTCATAGCATGTATAACAATCAAAAATATCTTTGATATACACTGTAATCCCGCAGAACCCGGTCGCGATGGACACCTTCTGGTCCCCGTTCCTTTGGGAGATCAAAACATTCACTTAATTTTTAACATATGTACTTCTCATGTCGCCGGTCCGAAGACAAAGGCTCATACGTCCTCAGCTTGGGCAAGTACTACAAAATATTCTTTACTAGGTTAAGTATAAGAGAATCCTTTATTCAAAATATTCATCGATTGTTTTGGAAATACCAATTGAAAATCCTTTTTGAAAACGCAAACAACTCCAAGTCCAACTTATGCTCTTTGCTTCTTTTCTTAGCGTGGTTAGTTGTGACCACTTAAGGGGAGCTTCAAGAATCATCCAACCCTGATGTGATCAGCATCAGTGTCGAACTATCCTTCCACCCCATTTTGTGTTCAGCTTCCCTTGATCGCATGCAAATCAAGTTCCACTTCCCACTTCATTTTCAAGCATCAATTAATACACTCATTTCCAATTTTCTATCTTTTTAATCATTCTAATCATGATCATAACATCTCCAAGGGATAGAACTTCGTCTATCAGTTATTTCCATTCACTTTAATGCTGTTACCTAGGGAATCTTATTCTCACTAGGTTCTATGTCGGTTTCATACCCTTTCATGAATCACTATATTACATATATACATATACTTTATCAAAATGCAACACACAGTTTCACATTTATTATCATATGAACATATAATGTCGGGGTTTTAGTTCCCCGGGAGTTTCTCTACTCCCCACACTTGTACTATCACACACAACTGTTAACAAATAAACACACTTATCACAATGGTATTCGCATCTTCTGTGCGCAATTACCACAATTAAACCATGAATGAATGCGTATGTTTACGTAACACACACACCAATCATCAAAACAAATTATTTAGTGCTATGCACAACATAAGTCACGTACACTTGTACGGTAATACACACTAAGTGGTTTTGCGCTCTACCCCCCTTAAAAGGGATTACGCCCACGTAATCAATCACTTAATCATTGGTTTAAAAAGTTCTACCGACGTGAAGTGTTTCAACTTCCACGCGGTCTGTTATACAATAATCATTGGTTAGAGGATCTTGACCATATTGGCGGTTTAGTCCCTAAAACAAGAATTCTCATTGGAGTTTGCTTTAACTCTTAACTGGTTTCGGTTCTGGCCTGTGAGGCTTCTAGGCGTTAATAATTAGCCATTTACTCATATTCGCTATTCACGTTGTACACTTGAATCACTGGTTCACTAGTGTCTGCCGCGCAACTCTGACAACTGTAGGGCGTAGTTTGCCCCATTCATTATTCTTATTGTATTGTACATCTCCAATTATAGTCTTTATCTTGGTAATAACAGTTTCTCAACCGACGCGTGGTATCTCTTACCGTGAGCGAATTCGGTGAGTTTCAAGACTTCCCATCCACTTCTCTAATAACTTACTGCGTAAACTGCTACGTATTTCACAATGATTGATTTGTCCCCTTCCGACTTACTGTCGGTTTAGATTGAGCTGCTACCTAATGTGTAGCATTCTCTTGGTTATTTCCAACATTTGGGGTATATTCCATACTGATATTTGGCAGTTAGTGCTGCTGTAGTCACTTACTGTTAATCATGCCTCCACATTTGGTTTTGTACATGTATTCTTTCATTGGTGCGGCCTTGCATTTCCTATGCATCGGCCATTATAACATTATTCCTCCACAATTAACATGTTTCCAATTCCTAGCTATCCCACTCGATCATTACTACGCAAGTGCAATACCAAAACACACAGTCATACAGAGTGCAGAGGAGTAAACTCTTGACAGTAAATCTCTTATTAGCAATCGGATCCACACTGAGTTCTTTATCACATAGTACCTACCACTGGCTTATTGCCCAGTCTGTTTAACATCACATACCTTGCATCTCCACTGAGTTTAACTCATAACTTATCTTATCTGCCACATTATTATTCAACAACACTTATACAACGATCGCTTGCTGTGCACCGTGCTTTTACTCATTGCATAACACTAACTTATATGGTATTTACTGTCACATTAACTTCCACACATATACTTACATTATTCACATCATGGTTCATCATTCATTTGGATGACTACCGAATGCTCCTTGAGCGTTGCTTATTCGAGTTACAAGCCGGCGTTATTCAGCTCGGTGCTTCACTTATACTCACATGCTTCTAAACTATCTGTTCTCTCGCAATGATAACATGGTCAATCCTTAACATGTTTCTTGAACTTGGTTCACCTAACTACCGCTGTTGCGGTCTCACAATGTTAAGAGGTATCCCCACTCTCTTAGCAGTGGTTCGTTGTCCGCTTCACGTACTTATATTATATAGACTTCTACAATAGATTCAAATTTACATAACACATTTGTTTGTGGCTTAGTAGCCTTACTGCCTCGAGCTCTGCTCATTGTAGGCTATTCATACACATTTACTTCCCTATACAACATTACATGGTTTGGATATCATATTGAGCTCCATGACAAGGTCGTTGCATTCCGTTTCCTTTCATGGGATGCCCCTTAGGATTGTCAGTCCGTCTCCTAAAAACTTATGTCTAAACTGGGTGTTAGTTTCAACCCTTGTGTTTCTGTCATGTCATTTCGTACAATTATCGTTGATGTGAACACCCTTCGAGGATAGCTCCTGGGTGTTGCTTAGTTATGCCATTACACCTGGTTCGCACTTATTGGTATAGTCAGTTAGCCACGCCGTTTGCGTTCTTAACTGGCTTATTATCTTCTTCTGTGAAGATCAACATTTCCTGGTAGTGTAGGTACTCATTCTGGGAGTTTCATCCCGTTCATTGCACACTAATGTGTCCACATTAGGCATCTGCTTGCCATGCACAGGCTGGTCACTATTCCAGCTAAGATGTTTATCCCTGAGGATCCTCAAGACATATGCTATGTCTTTACATAACAGTTAGTGCGCTTCGCACCTCCAGACTCTTAAACATTTCCTTGAAATGAATTCACTAATTCCTCTAGTCTCGTTAACTTAACTGAGTTCCTTTACTTCAACCATTCATGGTAATCCTTAGCTCTTGTTTGACTTATACTGCTGACCGTATTACGGAGTCAACTACTTCCCGTGTTTTGGACTCTACTCGTATACATATGTGGGGTACCATACTGATACATTACTACTTACCCAACTAACCCATAAATAGGTTTGTCAGGCCCACAAGCTCCTCACGGAGTGTGGTCGTCCCACATTACAGTTGGTACACTCGTAGTGTCCGTCACACGCCTAGGTGAAGTATTCTGTTGTCAACTCCCTTGTATTGTCTTGTGACAATATACATTCTGTGCTTCCCGAACTTAATCAAGGGAAAGTCTATCCACTGTTGTATCTTTATCAACTACCCTTGGGTTTACTGGTTTGGTTTAAAGAAGGTTAGAAATAAATATTGGTTTGAAAGAAAATTCGGTTTTGAGAGAAAGGAGTTTGAAATAAATCTGAGTTGAAAGAAAAATTCTCATGGTTTTACAATGGCTTCTTCCCTTAACCAAATCTAGCTTCTTGCTGACTAGTGTACTTCCAATTACAGAGGTTAGGCTATCAAGCCCTTCCACAGTTGTGATGGTCTCACTTAACTTTATGGTACTTTACTAAGTACTTTGTATTTATTATAAATTTCCCGAACAGCCCTGTTATAGCAGCACTTGCCATGGCAAATGCGCCATGCTAACTGGCTATCGGTTCAACACATACCGGTTGCGGTATTGTTTTACCCGCACTGTCAAGAGTGGCCTTGTTGGCCCTCACTTGATCTTAATGTCTTGATAATAATTCCTCTGGGTGACTTCTCACTGTCTTCACATGATAATCATTAACTGGGGTGTTCCCCATTCTTGGAGTCCCCTTTTACTTAGTATTGTATTCTCTTCGTAGCCCACTCCACACCTTTGTCGTGGTTACTGAGACTTGTCTCCTGTTGGGGCACTACGTTGTAGTTCCTTTGTCGGTTGGTATACCGTTGGTGTATCATTTTACAATTGTGGTCCCGTAGACACTCGTCTCGGGTTTCACTAATCCACTTCTTGCCTGTTGCACGGTTGGTGCGTTGCAAGCTGGTTGTTCTCGACAGCTCAGCATGTCAACCCATGTTGCCAGAAATTCTATTCTCTTATATACTAAATTCTTCATTCTTCGCTATTAAATGCGGTTTACATTGTCCAGAAGGAAACCGTCTCCGGGATTCCCAGTTTTCGGAATCTAACGTATGACAGGTTCTCCGTACCTTTAGAGGTATTTAATAACAGCCAGATTGGGTATCCCGAGTATAAGAGGACTTCCATCTCTCCGGCGTTGTTTCCCAAGTTATAAAACAGGGATTGTGGAGGGCGGGTTGGTCTCTGTAGGTTTCCAGTACACACTGGTTACTCCTAACTAGCGTATCTCTCACGCTATCACTCAACCCTTAACCAAATGTTTTAAACTCCTAACTCGCTACTTCCTAAGCTCGGTAACTCAGTCATCAGAGCGATACTTTGCTCTGATACCACTTTTTGTAACACCCCATCCAACACTTACGCACTTAATAACAAACTGCAGCGGAAAACAAGCTTCATCACATTACTTAACTCGTTGGTGTTACACGCCGTTAACCACCCACGTGGCTAACAAAGCAATTACATATACATTGTACCGGTCTGATGGACTAGATTCCCGAGCGACTACACATTACTGTCCCTTTCCGTTAACAACAAAACATACACATCCCTTCCAACTATATCGAGTATTCACAAACTAATGCCGATAACAATTTCGGTCTTACTACACCTACTGTACATATACAACTTAAATGATTACCCATGTACAAATGACTACCCCGTCCTACTCTCGAACGGCTTCCAGCTCCTTGTACCTGAAAATAGGAAAAGAAAAGGGTGGCCCCCCAGGGGCTCAGCACCTTTGCTGGTATGGTAATCCTGCAGCCCGACATGCTACCGGGGCCACGCACAACTAATGTCGTCTTAGCATGCGATTGATTATATTTGAATCATGCATGTAAACAATAAAACACACAACACATAACATTCCACCTCAATGGGCTCAACAAAGATAACACATCCTACTTGAGATCACTCATTGTGTTCATTAACCCTAGAGTGTTTCCTCCTCTAATGGAGCTACTTCCTTAATAGACGACACTTACCTTAACGGTTATCCTTAACGCCTCTATCACAAACTGGGATTCATATCCATGATCCACATACTCCACATTTACAACTATAACATCACCACATAACAACACTTTCACGTTTCAACGTGCACATAACACATCGCAATGGAATTGTCAGTACAACAACATCACATAACGGGAACGTTCTCTTAGGAACCGACCCAAACATAGTTAATTCACTGGTGAGCCTTATAAATGATGTCACCCTCATGATAAACTCGTTATACAACACTCATTACTGTCCTAAAGTCGACGGTAACTAAGTTAAGATGGTTCGGGTTTAGTGACCCGAACACACCACACAAACACATGTTCCCCCTAAACCGTCATAAGTCAGAATAGTTAAGCTTGGAGTAAGCTAATGGGAGATCATAACCCATGAGGGAAACACCATACAGCGAGGAGGTAAGGCTAAAAAGGACACCCACTCCCAAACAACGCGACCGCCCAACCGATTCCTCACCCCTGTTAGTACATACTTACTTTAGATATTAGTTAGAGCCCCACTATGGAGTCTATCACATCCCACACCATACAGTATTACAACTGGGTTTAAACATACGAGGGAGGTCCTTACATACACACACAAATATCACACAATTACACACGCATAGCCTGGTTAGAACGTCCCATGGTTCGGTCGTTTAATCCGAATACCGACCTCTCATGTGATCCTAGACTCAGTTAGTTAAGGTTTAACACTTTCGAGGTTAAATGGTCGGAGTTGAACTCGCCACATAAATGAATTACTATAAACTCATTACATGTTTTGTCTTACAACGTTGCAAACATACAGAAAAAACATTGGCATACAACCGGTGTAATCCGTAGGACACAGGTTGCAAGAAACCATACCTGTCACCGGAGTCCACTCTATCATGTCCACTTATGTTCCTCGAGCAATTCTCGAACAACTGATAATATTACATGTACTTTTATTAACATCGGGTAACATGATTGTTTAAAGTCTAATGCTCATAACTTATCCCCGTAACTTAGTTAAATAACTTCACATTTTACTTGTTTACTTTTACATTTTAATACATTTTTCCCCCACTAAATTGTCATTATAACTCACTAACATGTCCTTAACAATCTTATAACATCATTACTTGTCATCCCCAACATTACACATTTCTACCTAAACACATTTTAGAGTGGTCCGGGACTTGTCCTTACCTTAAGGACCAACACTTAAGCAATTCTCTGCTAGTTTTAATAGGTGGTCCGGGACCTTGTACTCATCCCAAGTCCCCGGACCAAAGTCTTCTTACTCTCTGCCCTTTTTTGTGTATGGTCCGGGACATCATCCAATTCCTAGGTCCTGGACCATTGTAACAGGATTCCCAATTGACATTTTCAAGTCTTGTTCATCTACTTTCTTCATCCTTTGATTACCCAAACTTCACACATGAACTTAGGCATATCCTAATACCAAGATATCACTTTGATTCACCTTAAAACAATGTCCAACTTGTCACTCATTTTTCTTACAAATCTCTTAACACTGTAACATTTCTCTTTTGGTTTTCTAAGTGGATTTCACCTATAATGACCACTATACCAAGATGTTTCCTCTACCTTAACATCATCTCCCAAGTATCTTTTCTTACTAACTAATTTCCTTGTTCACACCTTCTTAAATCCTTTCACTCTCTTACCTAAACATCATTCATTCCTTGTACATCAACATTACCTAAACTTAAAACAAACTTCTCCAAGACTTTATAACACAAACACACTCATGAATTCCTAGAGCTTCCAAGACAATACCTAAGTCCTTGTAATACTCTAAATCACCTTAATACATGTTTTCTTCCCTAGTAAAACATTTATTCATTCCTCACATTCCTAGTTCACCAAAACTCATTTAAGCACCTAAAACTTCTTATAATTACCCAAATTTTGCCATAGGTTCTCCTAGCATATTGTCATACCAAAACACATTGTTTTTCACCATTAGACATTCAAGAACACCTAAATCCATCAAGAACCTTCTCACACACAAAACTTCACCAAATTTTACACTACATCACAATATAGTGCATAATCAAATTGCTTGGCACTAGGCCCTTAAATAACATGGCTCCTTAGGCCCTTAAATTGCATAAACCATAAACACTGATTTCCACATGTAATATTGCCTTTGACCTGCAAATACACCCAACAATACATTGCCCTTAATAAACTCCTTGAAAGCATTTACTAGCTCATTTCCATTGGCTCCTTAGGTATTTTATTAAGCAAATCAAGCTCATTTTTCCTAGGCATTTAAACTACATTTAGATAGTTTGTTTACCTCGTTTCCTTCACAAGTTTTTTTTTTTCATTGACACCCCTTGCTCCTTCTTTGATAGAAAACCGGCAAGGCTTTGATTGCTTGTCAAACTCTATCAATGTACAAGCAAGTAATGAGTATTCAAGCTTCATGCTTAAACTCATTGTAAACCCAGGTTAATATACATTATCTTTACACATTAGGATAGTTGTTTTTACCTTGGAACAGAAGAGAGCTTGATTAAGCATCAAGAGAGGACTTCACCAAGCCCCTTGAATAGTTGGAATGAAGCTGAACACGAGATGAGGCACCATAAGTGGTGATATTCGTCCACACACAAACAAGAATGTTGTTTTTCTTTGATTCTCCTTACCTTGAAGCAAAGGAGAATGACAAGGCATGAAAAGGTGAGCTCAAGCTCCAACAATGGTTAATCTTCATGGCACCAAAATGGAGCTTTTGAAGATTTGAAAAGACAAGGTTGTAGAGCTTGCTCCAACTAGAAGAATGGTGGTCTTGAAATTGAATTTGGACCATGGAGCTAGGAGATACAAGCCATGGAAGTTGAGAAATGGTGAAGTTGCTATAGCATAACTGATGGAGAAGGAAGAAGGAGATAGATGACCATGTGAAATGAAGAAGGAAAGAAGAGAATGAGAAGAAACTTGCTTTTGGAGATATTTGTAAGTTAAAGCAAATAGTAACTAGCTTTATCACTTTCTGTCTTTCTTATTAAGCTAACAAGGGGGGTGACTCATCCCTTGTCAAAAACCAGCCCCCATTATTCACCTAGGGGTGTTTTGGTCTTTGTTGACCAATTAACTTACTTATATTGACTTATGTCATAAACTAGCATATTTTAGTTACTATTCACCAAAAATAAGGCACATACTTGTGAAATTTTTGATTTCCCCTTGATTTAGACCTCCAAATGTGATACTAAGTAGTACACATGTTAATTAAAGAGTAATGATGGACATTTAGCCATTCAAAACTCATTTACATGACAATTTTTCAAAAATGTGCTTTAAGGCTCCTTAAAGCACATTTTATGTTTTAACTTGTTTTCAAGCTTGGTTTTCTTTAGTAATTGATTTAATATGTTTATTAATATATTTATAAGGTATAGGTATGACCTTTAGGTCTTATACAAATTTATCCCAAGCTTAGAGCACATTTTTGCCCATATTGACTTTAAGGTATTTATTTGTGTTTTATTTGGTTTAATTGTCCGCCAAGGTTTCCTAAGGACTTAATTAGCCTTATTAAATCATAATTGAATATTACTAAGTCTTGGTAGGCTCTTTGGGTCCCAACCAAGTTCACGCCAAGCTTAGAGCATGTTTTTGCTCAAGCTGTGTCTTAGTGCTTATTGTGTTTTACTATGGTTTAAATTGTACACTGACGTTTCTAAGGCACTTTTTAGCCTTTAAATACCATAGTTTAATGTTTAAACAACATATCAAGTTTGGGGTATTTCAATCTACCCCCCTTAAAAGAACTTCGTCCTCGAAGTTCACACTTCCCACGCATCAATTGAATTAGTACACGGGGATTACTTACAAAATAAAACTTTCGTAACCAGACATACTCTACATCACAACCTCGGACTTAACGGTCCGGGTACATACACACATCCATACATAACATAACATACTCACATGATAACCTCGGACTCAATGGTCCGGGTATCTTAACAACATTTGCACATACATAACAGCCCTTAGACTCTTGGGTCTGGGTAACATAACAACATTTACACCCATAGGTCTGATAACATAACAGCCTTTAGACACATAGGTCTATGTAACACAACAATATTTAGACTCATAGGTCTTGATAACATACACTTTTGGAAATCAAGGTCAAAATAACATTTATTACACATACCACACAACATGTCATAGCATGTATAACAATCAAAAATATCTTTGATATACACTGTGATCCCGCAGAACCCGGTCGCGATGGACACCTTCTGGTCCCCGTTCCTTTGGGAGATAAAAACATTCACTTAATTTTTAACATATGTACTTCTCATGTCGCCGGTCCGAAGACAAAGGCTCATACGTCCTCAGCTCGTGAGCAAGTACTACAAAAATATTCTTTACTAGGTTAAGTATAAGAGAATCCTTTATTCAAAATATTCATCGATTGTTTTGGAAATACCAATTGAAAATCCTTTTTGAAAACGCAACACAACTCCAAGTCCAACTTATGCTCTTTGCTTCTTTTCTTAGCGTGGTTAGTTGTGACCACTTAAGGGGAGCTTCAAGAATCATCCAACCCTGATGTGATCAGCATCAGTGTTGAACTATCCTTCACCCCATTTTGTGTTCGGCTTCCCTTGATCGCATGCAAATCAAGTTCCACTTCCCACTTCATTTTCAAGCATCAATTAATACACTCATTTCCAATTTTCTATCTTTTTAATCATTCTAATCATGATCATAACATCTCCAAGGGATAGAACTTCGTCTATCAGTTATTTCCATTCACTTTAATGCTGTTACCTAGGGAATCTTATTCTCACTAGGTTCTATGTCGGTTTCATACCCTTTCATGAATCACTATATTACATATATACATATACTTTATTCAAATGTAACACACAGTTTCACATTTATTGTCATATGAACATATAATGTCGGGGTTTTAGTTCCCCGGGAGTTTCTCTACTCCCCACACTTGTACTATCACACACAACTGTTAACAAATAAACACACTTATCACAATGGTATTCGCATCTTCTGTGCGCAATTACCACAATTAAACCATAAATGAATGTGTATGTTTACGTAACACACACACCAATCATCAAAACAAATTATTTTGTGTTATGCACAACATAAGTCACGTACACTTGTACGGTAATACACACTAAGTGGTTTTGCACTCTACCCCCCTTAAAAGGGATTATGCCCACGTAATCAATCACTTAATCATTGGTTTAAAAAGTTCTACCGTCGTGTAGTGTTTCAACTTCCACGTGTTCTGTTATACAATAATCATTGGTTAGAGGATCTTGACCATATTGGCGGTTTAGTCCCTAAAACAAGAATTCTCATTGGAGTTTGCTTTAACTCTTCACTGGTTTCGGTTCTGGCCTGTGAGGCTTCTAGGCGTTAATAATTAGCCATTTACTCATATTCGCTATTCACGTTGTACACTTGAATCACTGGTTCACTAGTGTCTGCCGCGTAACTCTGGCAACTGTAGGGCGTAGTTTGCCCCATTCATTATTCTTATTGTATTGTACATCTCCAATTATAGTCTTTATCTTGGTAATAACAGTTTCTCAACCGACGCGTGGTATCTCTTACCGTGAGCGAATTCGGTGAGTTTCAAGACTTCCCATCCACTTCTCTAATAACTTACTACATAAACTGCTACGTATTTCACAATGATTGATTTGTCCCCTTCCGACTTACTGTCGGTTTAGATTGAGATGCTACCTAATGTGTAGCACTCTCTTGGTTATTTCCAACATTTGGGGTATATTCCATACTGATATTTGGCAGTTAGTGCTGCTGTAGTCACAAACTGTTAATCATGCCTCCATATTTGGTTTTGTACATGTATTCTTTCATTGGTGCGGCCTTGCATTTCCTATGCATCGGCCATTATAACATTATTCCTCCGCAATTAACATGTTTCCAATTCCTAGCTATCCCACTCGATCATTACTACGCAAGTGCAATACCAAAACACTTAGTCATAAAGAGTGCAGAGGCGTAAACTCTTGACAATAAATCTCTTATTAGCAATGGGATCCACAATGAGTTCGTCATCACATAGTACCTACCACTGGCTTATTGCCCAGTCTGTTTAACATCACTTACCTTGCATCTCCACTAAGTTTAACTCATAACTTGTCTTATCTGCCACATTATTATTCAACAACACTTATACAACGATCGCTTGCTATGCACCGTGCTCTTACTCATTGCATAACACTAACTTATATGGTATTTACTGTCACATTAACTTCCACACATATACTTACATTATTCACATCATGGTTCGTCATTCATTTGGATGACTACCGAATGCTCCTTGAGCGTTGCTTATTCGAGTTACAAGCCGGCGTTATTCAGCTCGGTGCTTCACTTATACTCACATGCTTCTAAACTATCTGTTCTCTCGCAATGATAACATGGTCAATCCTTAACATGTTTCTTGAACTTGGTTCACATAACTACCGCTGTTGCGGTCTCACAATGTTAAGAGGTATCCCCACTCTCTTAGCAGTGGTTCGTTGTCCGCTGCACGTACTTATATTACATAGACTTCTACAATTGATTCAAATTTACATAACACATTTGCTTGTGGCTTAGTAGCCTTACTGCCTCGAGCTCTGCTAATTGTAGGCTATTTGTAACACCCCAACTGCCAATCTCGTCATTACCTCTTAAACTATCACAATTACCAATAGTCTCGCAGCGGAACTCTAAATACAACAGAGGGTGAAAAAACGCCGTTAGCCACCCATATGGCTAACCAGGCCTATCTCTCATACAGTAACGGTCTGATGGACTGGAACAACCGAGTACACAATACAAATACAATACTCAACTCACTTCTTCACTATACTGAGTCTACAATATATGGATGCCTACAACACATTCGGTCTTACACCTCTTCCAATACATAAGTAATTAAATCTAACTACCCATACCATGCAACCCACCGACCCCGTCCTACTCTCGAACGGTAACATCTTCGGTGTACCTGTAAAATAAAAACATCGCCCCTAGGGGCTCAGCTTAACGCTGCATATGAAATTCGCATACCCCGAGCGCTAACCGGGGTACGCCGACCACTTAGTCGGATATACATGGAGTTCATTTTAGTCAAACAACATGCATCATAGTAATACAATAAGTACATGTAATGCTCAAGGAATCTACATCCAATCATGGAACACAATTCCTAACTAACATAACAAGGTTGTTAGTTGTATCTGGTTACTCCTAGGCCTTGAGGGTTATACCTCACTATGCCATGTTTACTTAGTCAATACCTCACCCGCTCTCTCGGGTTACTTTTCATATACACACCCATTCTCTTGGGCTACTCGTCCTATACTCACCCACACTCTCGGGTTACTTATTCTCATTATCTCACCCATACTCTTGGGTTATTTATACTCGTTATCTCACCCACACTCTTGGGTTATTTATACTCAAGCTCTTGTAGATTCTCGAGACGCTACAGGTCTCCTACGTCACGCTTGTTACTCTTAATACATACTTAGGCCAAAACTCATGGCTCTCTAGCATAGCCTTACTTCCCCGGTTTCGACCCTACTCTGGGTCTAGCATGGTGGGAAGGTTCAACTAGCTCACGGAGCTCTCTCTTAGTTCCTATCTCTTTTTACTTAGGTCCGACTACTCTTGGACTACTCTCATTCCCATACACTCCTCTCTCGGAGTTTAAATAATATTATGTATATTAGTCTAGAAGCATCACTCCCGATGTTTCTAATGACTTGGGAACATTACTTTAGTTCGGTTAATCTTAGGTTTTAAGAGTTACCCATACATTCCACTTACTCATACTTTCGGTTAATTTCTTAAATTGGTAAAATCCTCATATAGGAGGTTGACCGTGTCTCAAGGGAGCTACTAATCCCTTAGGTCTCTTTTACCTTCTTTACTAGTTCACATCTTCGAACTATCGTTAATCCTCTTGAGGGAGGTTCACTTATCTTTCCACTCTCATTTGTTTTGTGGATTGTGTCATTATGGTTTGCTAACCGTTATCGGGTAATTACTCAACCCGCACATCTCCTTATATTCTAGGGAGTTCATATGTTTGCGTTTTCGTTATACTTTAACGGATAGTTTGTGTGTTTGCACGTTTTCTTTATCATAAGCATCGACCCGATCTATGGGTCTCTAGCCAAACGTTACTCACAGTGAGTCGGTCTTTACTCTATGTTAGACCACACCGGCATACAAGTATGTTACCTCATTCAACATACATCAAGACATACATAATCAATCAATGGATTATTTTCATGCTTTAATCTTGATTAAGCCGGCACACAAACACACAAATCAACGTAACTCGGTTAGCACGCGGAGTATGAGAAAATCATACCTTTCACCATGGATATACTTTACCGGGTCACCTCTCGTTCCTCGGTTCACAATTGTTCCACTGATAACATTCAAATGTTTTTATTAACATCAAAGCGTTACGGTATGTAAAACTATTACTCCCGTACTTAACCCCGTTAACCCGTTTAACTTAGTTTTACTCATGTGTTCTTAAGCTCACAACTTTCTCATTCACCTCTAAACTTGTTTACACTCCTAATGACCTTTAAACATCATTAATCAAGTCATAATTACCTTATACCATCATTACCCATCAAACCCCTACCTTAAAATAGCTTTAAAATAGTTTCTGTAAGGAAAATGGGGTGGTCCAGGTTTGTATCCGGGTTTACAAACCCGGACCAAGGCTTCTGGTCACTCTCGGGTGAAATTCATGACTGGTTCGGGTATGCATGCTAGTTTGCAAACCCGGACCCATAGTTCAGAAACCTCTCGGGTGACTTTTATGTGTGGTCCGGGTTAAGGGGTGGGTTTACAAACCCGAACCATACCTGTGTAAACCTCTAGGGTGGAAAAATGGGGTGGTCCGGGTTTATGTCCTGGGTTACAAACCCGGACCACTTCAGTTTTACAAGTTTCTGTCGTGTTTTAGCCCTGGTCCGGGTTTGTGTACTTGTTTACAAACCCGGACCACTTGCAGAATTGAAAAATATGTAAGTTTTTTACTTTGTATCAACTCCAAACTTACACCAATCTCTTCCATGGTATTCCTACATATATTATAACATGTTTGACATTGTTTAGGCATTCAAAACTAACCTAAACTACTTATACATCCACCTGTTACAAATAACTCATTTCACTGTAATTTTCTTCATCTGCTACAGGTTCTAGTTCCATGTTTTCTGTTACAGTTTTCCAACCCTTTCTTCCCTTCCATTCCAACTCCACGTATTAACACTCTCAAGCCCATTGTTTCCTAGACAAAATTTGTCATAGCTTGTCTACTTTCCTTGGCATTTCCACAACACTAAATAGCTCACAAAAATCAGTTTTACATCCCTGTTACATAAACACTAACATCACTGCTACTACATAATAAATTCCCTCATGTTATCACACATATAACAGTTTAATCTCATTACTTGTTTCCCACACTAAAACCTCATTAAAACAGCTCCCCTCATCAGTAAATATTGTAGCATCATAGCTACACTTAGCAAGGTCATTTATTCACATTAAAAAAAAAAACATGTTTTACAGAGAGCAAAACCATCCCATGTTTAGTTCATTACCTTGCTAGTTTTTCTGTTTTCTTTTCTTCTCTTCTTCCTCCTTCTCTTGTTCTTTCTTCCTCTTCTTGTTTTCACACCACATAAGGAGCATAGATTGCCAACTACAATCATATCCCCACACCACACGTAACAAGCTAATTAATTCAATTTTCCCTCACCGAAACTAGTATTTCAATAGCTAGTTTTTAGGGTTTAGCTTAGAGATTACATTCAAATGTCCAAATGAAGAGCTTAGGCAATCCAAATGATGAAGTTCCAGCACTCCCCAAAAGCAAGAAGAATCGGCTGGACATGGGAAAAATTCAACGTGGAGGAATTTTTCCAAAATTGAAAGAGCTAGCTAAAAATGAGGAGCTTATGACTTCCTTTTTACCTTGGAGTATCAAGAAGATGATGGAGGCTCAAAAACACTTCTTTAAGCTCTAAAATGGACTACTTCCATGGAGTTGAAGATGAAGGTTTCAAGCTTTTGATGGGTGAAAAACGTAGCCCTTGCCGATACGAATCCAACGGTGGTGTTTTTGTGTGTTTTGGTGGAGAAATGAGCAAGTTAGAGGGGATTGAAGGTGGCTGTTTGCTCACTCTTGAAATCGCCATTTACAGAGGTAGAGGAAGAAGGAGCTCTGGTGGGGAAATGAAATTACCGTGAGCGATAGAAGAGAATGGGGAGTGAGGGTTTTAATGTCTCATTTAACTATTCACTCCCTTACTTTAATATTTTGTCCTTTTGTGACTAAATAAACTAGCTTGTTTAATTAAAGGTGTGTATGAGTACCAATTAAAACCGGCCCCACTGTATACATACATGCTGGAGCGTTTTTCGGTTTTGATAGAAAACGCTCGTTATTTTACCCGGTTTGGTACTATTCACTAACCGGGCCTGTTTTTCGGATTTTTCTCGTTTCTTCATTTTTAATGGTTATTAAACTTCCATTAATTCTTAATTATAGTTATTTAATCAACTATAATTTTTACGGGTCCGTTTGACCACTTAAAGTTACGTTTTCGGGTTTTCTCGGAAAACATGCTTTTATGCTTATTTAGCGTTTTAATCCATTAGTTGGATCCGTTTTCTTCAGAGAATCATTCCCGTATACTAATTAGGCCTAACTAAGCCTTAGGAATCCATCTTGGACCCATACAAGATCATATTTCTCCTTTATTCATTTAATGCGCGTTTTTGCGTTTTTCACGTTTTATGCATTTTCTCTTTTTTTTTGGTTTTATTCTCTTTACCAATACTCTCTAGGCACCATTAGGCCTTTAATAATCAGATTAGAGTAATTTAATCACGATTTTTAGGTCCAGGGTATTAAAATCTACCCCCCTTAGGAACTTTGTCCTCAAAGTTGTGGATCTAATAACGTTACTCTCATGGGCACGCTATGCCAAGGTTATAATACATGTATAACCTTACAGACTTCACAAGTCATTCTTATTTCACACTACACATACCACACACAAATCACAACATGTATAGCAATCAAAAATACACTTTTTACTCTCTCCATGGAATCGGTCCGAAGACAAGAAGGCACTACAGTCCTCGAATCCATATTGAGTAATATACTACTGATCCCTCAGGTACCGGTCACGTTGGACTCTTACGCTCTCTGGTCCACGGCCATTTCATGACTACTGGGCACTTACTCTCTCTGGCCCACGGTCCCTTCGGTTCTGATCAAAACGTTACACATATACATATCCTCAGGCACTCTGGTTGACTCACTCAACACAGGATCGTCTCAAGGTACTCTCCCCGTCCCGCTGCCTTTAGAAAAATCACACACTGGCACCGCCCCAACCGGTCACTTAGGACCGCCGCACGTACGATGCAATGGTTTCAAAACTAATACACGCCCACCGTTCTACCGGTCATCAAGACTTAAGGCCGTAACTATCGGCGGGTGATAGCGGTTTCAAAACCAGTTTTCATTTCCATCTTCATACTTGAAGAAATTCCTTTTCAAATTCTGTTTGGAAATTGTTTTTTTAAAACATCACACAACTCCAAATCAAATTTATGGTAGCTGCATCTTTTCTTTGCGTGATTACTTGTGACCACTTATAGGGAGCTTCGAGAATCATCCAACCCTGATGTGATCAGCATCAGTGTTGAACTATCCTTCTACTCCAATTTGTGTTTGGTTTCCCTTGATCGCTAGCAGATCAAGTTCCACCTCCCACGTCAGTTTCAAACAGTCAAATAGTCAAACATTTTCGTTTTCTATCTTTTACTCTTTCTAGTCATATTCACGAAACAATTCGTTTCAATTAATCTCTAGTTCCTAGTACTTAGGTCATTTGTCATTCTCATTGCTTCACTACTTTACCTAGGTATTCCATACTTATGGCCTCTTTTCCTCAAATTGTTACTCAATTTAAAACACACAACATACAACTCCAAAGGATGGAACTCACTCCATCAATCATTCTCAAATAAAATCACCTAGGGAACTCACTCCCTACAAGGTTACACACCGGTTTCATACCGATTCATACTCATCATAACTCATGTCTAATCTCACTAGACATATACTATTGGGATTCTCATTCCCTAGGATTCTCTCTACTCCTCTTTTCATAAATATTATATACTCGTTACTTACATCTCTCATGCACATTAATCATAATCGCACAATGAATGGGTACATATGTTTATGTAACATAAGTTCCAATCATCAAAACAATTTCTTTTGTGCTATGCACATAGTAGTTTACGCACTAAACGTAAAATATACTCTAAGTGGTTTCTCGCCCTACCCCCCTTAAAAGGGGTTACGCCCGCGTAACTAACCATATGTTATTACTAAACATTGGTTCATTAATTCAAGTATCATGAAGTGTTTTAACTTCAATGCGGTTAATTAACTCATAACCAGGTTCGGTTCTAGCCTCTAAGGCTTCAGGCGTTTAGGATTAGCCAATACTCACAATCGCTAGGTATACTTAACCTTTGAATTACGGTCCACGAGCTTCTGCTGTGTGACCTGATAACTAGAGCTTAATTCGCCCGTTGGTATTCTCAATGTATTTAATCCACTCCCTTTTATCCCTTTGTGTCTTGGAAATAAAGGTTTTCAATCGTCGCTAGGTATCTCTTACCGTATGCGAATTCGATGAGTTATAGATTTTCTCTCCAATTCTCTGGAAATCTATTTCGTATAACACTGTATACCTTTGTGATTATTCACTGACTTTTCCCGACTTGTTGTCGGTTGAGGTCAAGCTACTACTTAATATGTAGTGCTTCCTCGATTAACATTTGCTTCTGAATTACGTTTGTTTACTTGTTTCTGTACAAGAATTCCCCCTCATACTACTCTGCATTAACCATTCATCGGTCCTGGGACCTGTGGGTTACAGCCACATTCTTCGTGCATCTTTGGCCAAGGGCCGCACGGTTATTTCTCTAGATTCAAACTCAACAAGCTTCGTTGTCATTTCTCAATTCCTGGCTCTCCCACTCGATCATTACCGCACAAGTGCAATACCAAAACACTCAGTCATACAGAGTGTAGAAGCGTAAACCCTTGACAGTAAATCTCTCATGAGATAGGAATGATTATGTCTTCTTTACCACATTTTCTCATCAGCTTCGTATCAATATCTGTTACTGCGTATCATGCTCTACTCATTACAACATTCGCTTATATGGCATCCGCTACTACTTTAGCTTCTGCTCATGTACTCCCGCCATTTATACTATGGCTTGCCATTCACTTGGCTCAATGAAATATGTTACTCTATTAAACCTCTCTACGCTTCTTGCGCATTGTTTACTCTGTAATTCACATTGCACACGTACTGTGTTTACTACTAATCTGATTACTCTCTCGGTTTCCTTCCACTGCTATCAAAGCCTTTCTATATACTGTCTCTGTTTGAATACTCCTAGGCAATAAACACATGCTCAGGTTCACTACACCGCTTTAGCGGTTTCACATTACATACTTAGGTGGTAGCCTTTCTCTGGAGGATTCACGCAATTGCCGCTCCCTAGGCCCATAATAACAAGTGGTATCCCCACTCTAAGGTAGTGGTTCATTCTCCACCGTTTCTCTTTTTATGCCTTTACGCATAAGTTTTACCACGTTCGGATCTACAAACTGTAGTTGGTTTTACCGGCTTACAAGCCACACTGCCTCGCCACGCTCTATGCGGGCTGTTATATAGGTTTCTGCTTCTCCGTATACCATTAAATGGTTTGGAGGTATTACTGGGTTTTTGATATGGTTGTCTCATCACGCTTCCGTACATGGAAGTCCCTCTAAGTTTCTTGATATTAATTCATGCCTTCTGGCAATCTAGGGTACCCCGTGTTACGTGGGATCCCTTCGGGTTTTACCCGAGTGTTCTTTAACACTTGGTTCTCAACACGATGTTTTGTTCAACTACTGTTGACTCCAGCACCCTTCTCGGATTGCTCCTGGGTGTTACTGAGTTTTGTCATCTCATCTGGCCTGAATTCATGGGTATATTCAGTTCCTTACTCCGCCTTGCGGTTTATACTTGACTGTCCCGTTTAGGGTTATAATGTCTCCCATTTTTGGGTAGATTATTGGTACTTCCTAATACCTTCTTGGTTAGGTCATTAATCTTTTCGGAGGTATGGTGTGGGAGTTCTATCCGTTTATCGAACATTGATATGATCATTTTAGGCATTCGCCATATTGCTTACGCTGGTATCCATTCCAGTTATTAAGTATTTCCTGAGACATATCCAATGTCTGTGCTTAATACTCTGTGCTTCTCGCACTTATTAACGCTATATCCTTAGGTCCGTCACCTTACTGGATTCTAGACTCCTTTAGCTTCGTAAACTTCTTTGTGTTCTTCGATCATTCGAGGTGTCCAAATATCTTGGTTTGGATTGGTTCTTTCGTCCGTAGTATGGAGTGGGCTACTTCCCGTGTACCGTACTCTACTTGTATACATACATGGAGTATCTTATTGATACGTTGCCACTTACCCGACTAACTCATAATTGGTCTGTCAGGCCCGCAAGCTCCTTCGGAGTGCGGTTGTCCCATGTCTTGTTGTGTACACTTGTAGTGTCGGTCACACGCCTAGGTGAAGTATTTGTTGCCAACTCCTCTTACATCGTCCTATGGTAATTACCGTGGTTCCCTGGTTTGGTTTTGAAATTTGGGGGTTTTGGAAAATTTGTGTTTCGAAAGAAAATTTGAGTTTTGAAAACAAAATCTTCATGACATTTCAATGCCGGTTGCTTCTTACCAGATCTAGTTTCTCACTGACTGGTATGCTCTTATTACAATGATCAGGCCGTTAGGCCTTTTCAAGGTTTTGTTTCATAGTTCTTATGGTTGTCTTGCCATATTGGCTTCTCTCACCATTTTGGTACTTACTAAGTACTAGTCGCTTGTCAAGCTCTTCTTATTAGTCCCATTATTACTGCACTTGCTGTGGCAAGTGCACGGTACAGGCGGTTTTAAGGTTAACTCATACCGGTCACGGTATTGTTCACATTGTATTTGGTAGCCTTGTCGGCTCTTCCTTGATCCTTTAATTGGATAACTGCTCCTTGGAGCTGCTTCTCATTCCTCTTGACATGACTGTCATTCATTTAGGTGCTCCTCCACTCTCGGAGTTCCTTAATTACTTTAATTCTATGCTTTACCTCGTTGCTCGTTCCCACGTCTTTACTGTGGTTACCGAGGTTTAACTTATTTAGCTACTACTTCTGTAGTCCTATTCGGGTATATCCCGTAGTTATGCTCGTAGCTGTCTAAGCTGTATCAGTTAAGTATTGCAATCTCTTTGGGTGTGGCAGGGTGGGTGCATCTACCTTTGACTAGATTCTTAGTAAATGGGTATACCGTTGGTGGTATTATTTAACTATGGCGGTCCGAAGACATGTGTCCCGGTTCTCATTAGTTCTTATGAGTCCGTCTTGTCGCACGATTCGTGCATCCTTCTTACTGCTGCTCGACCAGCTGGGTTCTCGTGACTGCTAAGCATGTCGCCCCAGGCAGCCACAAATTCTGGTCTCCTTGGATTAGGATGTCTCGACCTTCCGTCATTGCATGCAGTATTGTCATTTCAGCGGGATCCGTCTCCGGGATTTCCGGTTCTCGGGATCTACCGCATGACAGGTTCTGGTTCAGAATGAAATATTTAACCACTGCCAGATCGGGTTTCCCCGTCTCTCTGGCGTTCTTTCCCGAACTTTTAATACGGGGGTTGTGGAGGGCGGGTTTGGTATTGTAGGTATCCAGATCATACTGGAAGTTCCTAACTAGCGCATCTCTCACGCTACCACTCAACCCTTAGCCCTAAGTCTCTATTTTCTAACTCGGTATTCCCTAAGCTCGGTATTTCCAGTCACCAGAGCGATACTTCGCTCTGATACCATTTTTGTAACACCCCAACTGCCAATCTCGTCATTACCTCTTAAACTGTCACAATTACCAATAGTCTCGCAGCGGAACTCTAAATACAACAGAGGGTGAAACAACGCCGTTAGCCACCCATATGGCTAACCAGGCCTATCTCACATACAGTAACGGTCTGGTGGACTGGAACAACCGAGTACACAATACAAATACAATACTCAACTCACTTCTTCACTATACTGAGTCTACAATATATGGATGCCGACAACACATTCGGTCTTACACCTCTTCCAATACATAAGTAATTAAATCTAACTACCCATGCAACCCACCGACCCCGTCCTACTCTCGAACGGTAACATCTTCGGTGTACCTGTAAAATAAAAACATCGCCCCTAGGGGCTCAGCTTAACGCTGCATATGAAATTCGCATACCTCGAGCGCTAACCGGGGTACGCTGACCACTTAGTCGGATATACATGGAGTTCATTTTAGTCAAACAACATGCATCATAGCAATACAATAAGTACATGTAATGCTCAAGGAATCTACATCCAATCATGGAACACAATTCCTAACTAACATAACAAGGTTGTTAGTTGTATCTGGTTACTCCTAGGCCTTGAGGGTTATACCTCACTATGCCTTGTTTACTTAGTCAATACCTCACCCGCTCTCTCGGGTTACTTATTCATATACACACCCATTCTCTTGGGCTACTCGTACTATACTCACCCACACTCTCGGGTTACTTATTCTCATTATCTCACCCATACTCTTGGGTTATTTATACTCGTTATCTCACCCACACTCTTGGGTTATTTATACTCAAGCTCTTGTAGATTCTCGAGACGCTACAGGTCTCCTACGTCACGCTTGTTACTCTTAATACATACTTAGGCCAAAACTCATGGCTCTCTAGCATAGCCTTACTTCCCCGGTTTCGACCCTACTCTGGGTCTAGCATGGTGGGAAGGTTCAACTAGCTCACGAAGCTCTCTCTTAGTTCCTATCTCTTTTTACTTAGGTCCGACTACTCTCGGACTACTCTCATTCCCATACACTCCTCTCTCGGAGTTTAAATAATATTATGTATATTAGTCTAGAAGCATCACTCTCGATGTTTCTAATGACTTGGGAACATTACTTTAGTTTGGTTAATCTTAGCTTTAAGAGTTACCCATACATTCCACTTACTCATACTTTCGGTTAATTTCTTAAATTGGTAAAATCCTCATATAGGAGGTTGACCGTGTCTCAAGGGAGCTACTAATCCCTTAGGTCTCTTTTACCTTCTTTACTAGTTCACATCTTCGAACTATCGTTAATCCTCTTGAGGGAGGTTCACTTATCTTTCCACTCTCATTTGTTTTGTGGATTGTGTCATTATGGTTTACTAACCGTTATCGGGTAATTACTCAACCCGCACATCTCCTTATATTCTAGGGAGTTCATATGTTTGCGTTTTCGTTATACTTTAACGGATAGTTTGTGTGTTTGCACGTTTTCTTTATCATAAGCATCGACCCGATCTATGGGTCTCTAGCCAAACGTTACTCACAGTGAGTCGGTCTTTACTCTATGTTAGACCACACCGGCATACAAGTATGTTAGCTCATTCAACATACATCAAGACATACATAATCAAACAATGGATTATTTTCATGTTATAATCTTGATTAAGCCGGCACACAAACACACAAATCAATGTAACTCGGTTAGCACGCGGAGTATGAGAAAATCATACCTTTCACCATGGATATACTTTACCGGGTCACCTCTCGTTCCTCGGTTCACAATTGTTCCACTGATAACATTCAAATGCTTTTATTAACATCAAAGCGTTACGGTATGTAAAACTATTACTCCCGTACTTAACCGGGTTAACCCGTTTAACTTAGTTTTACTCATGTATTCTTAAGCTCACAACTTTCTCATTCACCTCTAAACTTGTTTAAACTCCTAATGACCTTTAAACATCATTAATCAAGTCATAATTAACTTATACCATCATTACCCATCAAACCCCTACCTTAAAATAGCTTTAAAATAGTTTCTGTAAGGAAAATGGGGTGGTCCGGGTTTGTATCCGGGTTTACAAACCCGGACCAAGGCTTCTGGTCACTCTCGGGTGAAATTCATGACTGGTCCGGGTATGCATGCTAGTTTGCAAACCCGGACCCATAGTTCAGAAACCTCTCGGGTGACTTTTATGTGTGGTCCGGGTTTAGGGGTGGGTTTACAAACCCGGACCATACCTGTGTAAACCTCTCGGTTGGAAAAATGGGGTGGTCCGGGTTTATGTCCTGGGTTACAAACCCGGACCACTTCAGTTTTACAAGTTTCTGTCGTGTTTTAGCCCTGGTCCGGGTTTGTGTACTTGTTTACAAACCCGGACCACTTGCAGAATTGAAAAATATGTAAGTTTTTGACTTTGTTTCAACTCCAAACTTACACCAATCTCTTCCATGATATTCCTACATATATTATAACTTGTTTGACATTGTTTAGGCATTCAAAACTAACCTAAACTACTTATACATCCACCTGTTACAAATAACTCATTTCACTGTAATTTTCTTCATCTGTTACAGGTTCTAGTTCCTTGTTTTCTGTTACAGTTTTCCAACCCTTTCTTCCCTTCCATTCCAACTCCACGTATTAACACTCTCAAGCCCATTGTTTCCTAGACAAAATTTGGCATAGCTTGTCTACTTTCCTTAGCATTTCCACAACACTAAATAGCTCACAAAAATCAGTTTTACATCCCTGTTACATAAACACTAACATCACTGCTACTACATAATAAATTCCCTCATGTTATCACACATATAACAGTTTAATCTCATTACTTGTTTCCCACACTAAAACCTCATTAAACCAGCTCCCATCATCAGTAAATATTGTAGCATCATAGCAACACTTAGCAAGGTCATTTATTCACATTAAAAAAAAAACATGTTTTACAGAGAGCAAAACCATCCCATGTTTAGTTCATTACCTTGCTAGTTTTTCTATTTTCTTTTCTTCTCTTCTTCCTCCTTCTCTTGTTCTTTCTTCCTCTTCTTGTTTTCACACCACATAAGGAGCATAGATTGCCAACTACAATCATATCCCCACACCACACGTAACAAGCTAATTAATTCAATTTTCCCTCACCGAAACTAGTATTTCAATAGCTAGTTTTTAGGGTTTAGCTTAGAGATTACCTTCAAATGTCCAAATGAAGAGCTTAGGCAATCCAAATGATGAAGTTCCAGCACTCCCCAAAAGCTAGAAGAATCGGCTGGACATGGGAAAAATTCAACGTGGAGGAATTTTTCCAAAATTGAAAGAGCTAGCTAAAAATGAGGAGCTTATGACTTCCTTTTTACCTTGGAGTATCAAGAAGATGATGGAGGCTCAAAAACACTTCTTTAAGCTCTAAAATGGACTACTTCCATGGAGTTGAAGATGAAGGTTTCAAGCTTTTTATGGGTGAAAACGTAGCCCTTGCCGATACGAATCCAACGGTGGTGTTTTTGTGTGTTTTGGTGGAGAAATGAGCAAGTTAGAGGGGATTGAAGGTGGCTGTTTGCTCACTCTTGAAATCGCCATTTACAGAGGTAGAGGAAGAAGGAGCTCTGGTGGCGAAATGAAATTACCGTGAGCGATAGAAGAGAATGGGGAGTGAGGGTTTTAATGTCTCATTTAACTATTCACTCCCTTACTTTAATATTTTGTCCTTTTGTGACTAAATAAACTAGCTTGTTTATTTAAAGGTGTGTATGAGTACCAATTAAAACCGGCCCCACTGTATACATACATGCTGGAGTGTTTTTCGGTTTTGACAGAAAACGCTCGTTATTTTACCCGGTTTGGTACTATTCACTAACCGGGCCCGTTTTTCAGATTTTTCTTGTTTCTTCATTTTTAATGGTTATTAAACTTCCATTAATACTTAATTATAGTTATTTAATCAACTATAATTTTTACGGGTCGTTTGACCACTTAAAGTTACGTTTTCGGGTTTTCTCGAAAAACGTGCTTTTATGCTTATTTAGCGTTTTAATCCATTAGTTGGATCCGTTTTCTTCGGGAATCATTCCCGTATACTAATTAGGCCTAACTAAGCCTTAGGAATCCATCTCGGACCCTTACGAGATCATATTTCTCCTTTATTCATTTAATGCGCGTTTTTGCGTTTTTCACGTTTTACGCATTTTCTCTTTTTTTTTGGTTTTATTCTCTTTTCCAATACTCTCTAGGCACCATTAGGCCTTTAATAATCATATTAGAGTAATTTAATCACGATTTTTAGGTCCGGGGTATTAAACTATTCATACATATTTACTTCCCTGTACAACATTACATGGTTTGGATATCTTATTGAGCTCCATGACAAGGTCGTTGCATTCCGTTTCCTTTCATGGGATGCCCCTTAGGATTGTCAGTCCATCTCCTGACAACTTATGTCTAAACTGGGTGTTAGTTTCAACCCTTGTGTTTCTGTCATGTCATTTCGTACAATTATCGGTTATGTGAACACCCTTCAAGGATTGCTCCTGGGTGTTGCTAAGTTATGCCATTACACCTGGTTCGCACTTATTGGTATAGTCAGTTAGCCATGCCATTTGCGTTCTTAACTGGCTTATTATCTTCTTCTGTGAAGATCAACATTTCCTGGTAGTGTAGGTACTCATTCTGGGAGTTTCATCCCGTTCATTGCACACTAATGTGTCCACATTAGGCATCTGCTTGCCATGCACAGGCTGGTCACTATTCCAGCTAACATGTTTATCCCTGAGGATCCTCAAGACATATGCTATGTCTTTACATAACAGTTAGTGCGCTTCGCACCTCTTGACTCTTAAACATTTCCTTGAAATGAATTCACTAATTCCTCTAGTCTCGTTAACTTAACTGAGTTCCTTTACTTCAACCATTCATGGTAATCCTTAGCTCTTGTTTGACTTATACTGCTGACCGTATTACGGAGTCAACTACTTCCCGTGTTTCGGACTCTACTCGTATACATATGTGGGGTACCATACTGATACATTGCTACTTACCCAACTAACCCATAAATAGGTCTATCAGGCCCACAAGCTCCTCACGGAGTGTGGTCGTCCCACATTACAGTTGGTACACTCGTAGTGTCCGTCACACGCCTAGGTGAAGTATTCTGTTGTCAACTCCCTTGTATTGTCTTGTGACAATATACATTCTGTGCTTCCCGAACTTAATCAAGGGAAAGTCTATCCACTGTTGTATCTTTATCAACTACCCTTGGGTTTACTGGTTTGGTTTAAAGAAGGTTAGAAATAAATATTGGTTTGAAAGAAAATTCGGTTTTGAGAGAAAGGAGTTTGAAATAAATCTGAGTTGAAAGAAAAATTCTCATGGTTTTACAATGGCTTCTTCCCTTAACCAAATCTAGCTTCTTGCTGACTGGTGTACTTCCAATTACAGAGGTTAGGCTATCAAGCCCTTCCACAGTTGTGATGGTCTCACTTAACTTTATGGTACTTTACTAAGTACTTTGTATTTATTATAAATTTCCCGAACAACCCTGTTATAGCAGCACTTGCCATGGCAAGTGCGCCATGCTAACTGGCTATCGGTTCAACACATACCGGTTGCGGTATTGTTTTACCCGCACTGTCAAGAGTGGCCTTGTTGGCCCTCACTTGATCTTACTGTCTTGATAATAATTCCTCTGGGTGACTTCTCACTGTCTTCACATGATAATCATTAACTGGGGTGTTCCCCATTCTTGGAGTCCCCTTTTACTTAGTATTGTATTCTCTTCGTAGCCCACTCCACACCTTTGTCGTGGTTACTGAGACTTGTCTCCTGTTGGGGCACTACGTTGTAGTTCCAGTGTCGGTTGGTATACCATTGGTGTATCATTTAACAACTGTGGTCCCGTAGACACTCGTCTCGGGTTTCACTAATCCACTTCTTGCCTGTTGCACGGTTGGTGCGTTGCAAGCTGGTTGTTCTCGACTGCTCAGCATGTCGACCCATGTTGCCGTTTACATTGTCCAGATGGAAACCGCCTCCAGGATTCCCAGTTTTTGGAATCTACCCTATGACAGGTTCTCCGTACCTTTAGAGGTATTTAATAACAGCCAGATCGGGTATCCCGAGTATGAGAGGACTTCCATCTCTCCAGCGTTGTTTCCCAAGTTATAAAACAGGGATTGTGGAGGGTGGGTTGGTCACTGTAGGTTTCCAGTACACTGGTTACTCCTAACTAGCGTATCTCTCACGCTATCACTCAACCCTTAACCCAAAGTTTTGAACTCCTAACTCGCTACTTCCTAAGCTCGGTAACTCAGTCATCAGAGCGATACTTTGCTCTGATACCACTTTTTGTAACACCCCATCCAACACTTACGCAGTTAATAACAAACTGCAGCGGAAAACAAGCTTCATCACATTACTTAACTCGTTGGTGTTTCACGCCGTTAACCACCCACGTGGCTAACAAGGCAATTACATATACATTGTACCGGTCTGATGGACTAGATTCCCGAGCGACTACACATTACTGTCCCTTTCCGTTAACAACAAAATATACACATACCTTCCAACTGTACTGAGTATTCACAAACTAATGCCGATAACAATTTCGGTCTTACTACACCTACTGTACATATACAACTTAAATGATTACCCATGTACAAAAGACTACCTTGTCCTACTCTCGAACGGCTTCCAGCTCCTTGTACCTGAAAATAGGAAAAGAAGAGAAAAGGGTGGCCCCCCAGGGGCTCAGCACCTTTGCTGGTATGGTAATCCCGCAGCCCGCATGCTACCGGGCCACGCACAACTAATTGTCGTCTTAGCATGCGGTTGATTATATTTGAATCATGCATGTAAACAATAAACACACAACACATAACATTCCACCTCAATGGGCTCAACAAACAGATAACACATCCTTACTTGATGAGTCACTCATTGTGTTCATTAACCCTAGAGTGTTTCTCCTCTAATGGAGCTACTTCCTTAATAGACGACACTTATCATTAATCGGGTTATCCTTAAACGCCTCTTATCACAAACTGGGATTCATATCCATGATCCACATACTCCACATTTTACAACATATAACATACACCACATAACAACACTTTTCACGTTTCAATGTGCACATAACAACATCGCAATGGGAATTGCAGTACAACAACATCACATAACATAACGGGAACGGTTCTCTTAGGAACCGACCCAAACATAGTTAATTCACTGGTGAGCCTAGAGAATGATGTCACCCTCATGATAAACTCGTTATACAACACTCATTACCGTCGTAATAGTCGGACGAGTAACTTAAGTTAAGATGGTTCGGGTTTAGTGACCCGAACACACCACACAAACACATGTTCCCCCTAAACCGATCATAAGTCAGAATAGTTAAGCTTTGGAGTAAGCTAATGGGAGATCATAACCCGTGAGGGAAACAACCATAACAGAGAGGAGGGTAAGGCTAAAAAGGATACCCACTCCCAAACAATGCGCGACCGGTCCAACCGGATTCCTCACCCCTATTAGTACATACTTACTTTTAGATATTAGTTAGAGCCCCACTATGGAGTCTATCACATCCACACACCATACAGTATTACAACTGGGTTAAACATATGAGGAAGGTCCTTACATACACACACAAATATCTCACAATTAACACACGCATAGCCGTGGTTAGAACGTCCCATGGTTCGGGTCGTTTAATCCGAATACCGAACTCTCATGTGATCCTTGACTCAGTTGGCTAAGGTTTAACACTTTCGAGGTTAAATGGTATCGGAGTTGAACTCGCCACATAAATGAATTACTATAAACTCATTACATGTTTTATCTTACAACGTGGCAAACATACAGAAAAACACATTGGCATACAAGCCGGTGTAATCCGGTAGGACACAGGTTGCAAGAAAATCATACCAGTCACCGGAGTCCACTCTATCATGTCCACTTATGTTCCTCGAGCAATTCTCGAACAACTGATAATATTACATGTACTTTTATTAACATCGGGGTAACATGATTGTTTAAAGTCTAATGCTCATAACTCATCCCCGTTAACTTAGTTAAATAACTTCACATTTTAACTTGTTTTACTTTTACATTTTAATACAATTTTCCCCCCACTAAATTGTCATTATAACTCACTTAACATGTCCTTAACAATCTTATAACATCATTACTTGTCAATCCCCATCATTACACATCATTTTCATACCTTAAACAACATTTTTAGAGTGGTCCGGGACTTGGTCCTTACCTTAAGTCCAGGACCAACAATTAAGCAATTCTCGGCTAGTTTTAATAGGGTGGTCCGGGACCTTGTACCCATCCCAAGTCCCAGACCAAGACAGTTTTCTTACTCTCTGCCCTTTTTTGTGTATGGCCCGGGACATCATCCAATTCCTAGGTCCCAGACCACTGTAACAGAATTCCCAAATTGACATTTTCAAGTCTTGTTTCATCTATTTTCTTCATCCTTTGATTACCCAGACTTTACACATGAACTTAGGCATATCCTAATACCAAGATATCACTTTGATTCACCTTTAAACACTGTCCAACTTGTCACTCATTTTTCTTACAAATCTCTTAACACTTGTAACATTTCTCTTTTGGTTTTCTAAGTGGTATTTCACCTATAATGACCAATATACCAAGATGTTTCCTCTACACCTTAACATCATCTCCCAAGTATCTTTTCTTACTAACTAATTTCCTTGTTCACATCTTCTTAAAATTCCTTTCTCAATCCTTACCTAAACATCATTCATTCCTTGTACATCAACATTACCTAAACTTAAAACAAACTTCTCCAAGACTTTATAACATCACAAACACACTCATTGAATTCCTAGAACTTCCAAGACAATACCTAAGTCCTTGTAATACTCTAAATCACCTTAATACATGTTTTCTTCCCTAGTAAAACATTTATTCATTCCTCACATTTCCTAGTTCACCAAAACTCATTTAAGCACCTAAAACTTCTTATACATTACCCAAATTTCGCCATAGGTTCTCCTAGCATATTGTCATACCAAAACACATTGTTTTTCACCATTAGACATTCAGGAACACCTAAATCCATCAAGAACCTTCTCACACACAAAACTTCACCAAATTTTACACTACATCACAATATAGTGCATAATCAAATTGCTTGGCACTTAGGCCCTTAAATAACATGGCTCTTAGGCCCTTAAATTGCATAAACCATAAACACTGAATTTCCACATGTATATATTGCCTTTGACCTGCAAATACACCCAAAAATACATATGCCCTTAATAAACTCCTTGAGAGAATTTTACTAGCTCATTTGCCATTGGCCCCTGAGGTATTTTATTAAGCAAATCAAGCTCATTTAAACTACATTTAGATAGTTTGTTTACCTCTTTTCCTTCACAAGTTTTTTTTTTCATTGACACCCATTGCTCCTTCTTTGATAGAAAACCGGCAAGGCTTTGATTGCTTGTCAAACTTCTAATCAATGTACAAGCAAGGTAATGAGTATTCAAGCTTCATGCTAAAACTCATTGTAAACCCTAGGTTATATATACATTATCTTTACACATTAGGATAGTTGTTTTACCTTGGAAACAGAAGAGAGCTTTATTAAGCATCAAGAGAGGACTCCACCAAGCCCTTGAATAGTTGGAATGAAGCTAGAACAAGGCAAGATGAAGGCACCATAAGTTGTGATTTTCGGTCACACACAAAAACAAGAGGAAATGTTGTTTTTCTTTGATTTTCCATACCTTGAAGCAAAGGAGAATGACAAGGCATGAAAAGGTGAGCTCAAGCTCCAACAATGGTGAATCTTCATGGCACCAAAATGGAGCTTTTGAAGATTTGAAAAGACAAGGCTGTAGAGCTTGCTCCAACTAGAAGAATGGTGGTCTTGAAATTGAATTTGGACCATGGAGCTAGGAGATACAAGCCATGGAAGTTGAGAAATGGTGAAGTTGCTGTAGCATAACCGATGGAGAAGGAAGAAGAAGATAGATGACCGTGGGAAATGAAGAAGGAAAGAAGAGAATGAAGAAACTTGCTTTTGGAGATATTTGTAAGTTAAAGCAAATAGTAACTAGCTTTATCACTTTCTTTCTTTCTTATTAAGCTAACAAGGGGGATGACTCATCCCTTTTCAAAAACCGGCCCCCATTATTCACCTAGGGGTGTTTTGGTCTTTGTTGACCAATTAACTTACTTATATTGACTTATGTCATAAACTAGCATATTTTAGTTACTATTCACCAAAAACAAGGCACATACTTGTGAAATTTTTGATTTCCCCTTGATTTAGACCTCCAAATGTGATACTAAGTAGTACACATGTTAATTAAAGAGTAATTATGGACATTTAGCCATTCAAAACTCATTTACAAGACAATTTTTCAAAAATGTGCTTTAAGGCTCCTTAAAGCACATTTTTTTTAACTTGTTTTCAAGCTTGGTTTTCTTTAGTAATTGATTTAATATGTTCATTAACATATTTATAAGGTATAGGTATGACCTTTAGGTCTTATACAAATTTATCCCAAGCTTAGAGCACATTTTTGCCCATATTGACTTTAAGGTATTTGTTTGTGTTTTATTTGGTTTAATTGTCCGCCAAGGTTTCCTAAGGACTTAATTAGCCTTATTAAATCATAATTGAATATTACTAAGTCTTGGTAGGCTCTTTGGGTCCCAACCAAGTTCACGCCAAGCTTAGAGCATGTTTTTGCTCAAGATGTGTGTTAGTGCTTATTGTGTTTTACTATGGTTTAAATTGTACACTTACGTTTCTAAGGAACTTTTTAGCCTTTAAATACCATAGTTTAATGTTTAAACAACATATCAAGGTTTGGGGTATTTCAATTTTGGATGGTCAACCTTGACCACATGTGAGGTTTGACCAAATTAAAATGATAAAATTAATTATTTTGATAGTGCATAAAATTTTAAGTTAAAAGTAGCAATTATAAAAAGAAGTGGGTTTCCTATATAATTTCTGAAAGTTTGAGGGGTGAAAATGAATTCTAAACACCTTAGGGGTCTATTCAGAATATTTGATAAATTTTGGGTTAAATTTGAAGATTAAATAAATTAAAGAGTATAATATATAGTTTAAATTAAAATGCAATGTTTGTAAAACTTATGGGGTTACTATGTAAATAAGTGAAAATTGGGATGGAAATAATATTGGAACAACCCAGGGGCTGTTCGGAAATTTAAGGGAGTATTTGGATAGTTTTTGAAATTAAATGAGTTAATATGTATAATATAGAGTTTTAGTATTAAATTGCAAGGTTGTAAAATAAAGGTGGGCAATATGTAATTACAAGAAAGTGGTGGTGAAAAGAAGAAATTTGGAAAATAGTAGTGTTGTTCGGTTATATATATGTATATTATAATGATTAGAAACATTGTGTTATAAATTAAATAAGGTTAGAAATGTAACAAATATAATGTTTGGGAAGATTTTGTAAATGATAAAATGTTAATGGTGGAAGCTTTATAGTTTCCGAAAATATTCTTGAAATACCCCATAAATTAATCCTTAATTAATTTAGGGGATTTCTCTATTAAACACCAAATAATCTATTAAATACTAAATTATTATATAGTATTATGAATTTAATAATAAGATTTATATGTCTTGGGAAAATTTTGAGACACTCCAATTATTAAAGATTTTGGAAATATTTAGAGCATTGATTTGAATCATAAAAGTCAATAAAAAATCATAGAAACCTTAAAGCTTCTTCAGCCTTGCTAGGGTTGACTTTTTCAGAATGGTCAAACCGACCCATGAAACCTATATCAATAAAAAGATTATGGAAAACCAAGAAGATTGATAATAAGAACGTTAAAAACGGATCATCCTAGCCAAAGTTATGATATAATGAAGTTTAGAGCCAAAAGTTTGAAGGTTGCTGACGTGGCAAGGGCTGTCTGACTCAGCCACGCGTGCCTTGGGAGGCGTGCCATGCCAGATTACCAGATTTCCCCAAAAATCGGCTATGTCCTCTCAGTCACTCCCAGATCGTTGCCTCATTTTCAGACCTCAATTTCTCAGCCACCACTTTGAATTTTTGAATGTCATTTTCTTCATTTTAATCTCCTAAAAATCCTCTTTCTAACCATTACTCATACTTGACCTAATTCCTCCTACATTCATCACAAAGTTTATTTGAAGTTGCCTCCCTGAGTTTTTGAAACCTAGAAACCCAGAAACTCAGAAAGGTAATGCGAACTTCGTCCTTTCATATCTCCTTCATCCTTGGACGAAAATTTGCGTTCTATAGCTTATTTTCAAGATCTTAAACTCCTCTACAACTTCTCTTTTAACAACCAAGGATGATTCTCAATCGTGTGGAAGATCGAGGCGTCTAAAGTCCCCAACTCGACCACGGTAGTGTTCTTGCCAGATTTTCCAGAAAATCGACTAGGTAAACCCAGATCTTGTGAGATCTGTAACTTTATCTCTAGTTCATCAAATTCAATAATTCTTCCACCCATTTTTAGAGTTACATGTCTAGTAAAAAATGTGATAGATTTCATAGATCGAGTCGCTCTCGATTGGAACGAGTTGATCTGTGAAGTTGCCTACCTGAACTTCACATAAAATCATACATTTTCTAAAAAAACGCAAGGTATAAACCCGAAACTTTCGGCTTATATTTCTTCGAGTGTTTTACGTATTAGATCAAGAAGTTTCTGTATCATTATAGAGCTACATTTCCTCTTTCGATTAAGCCCAAACACATGATCTAACTCGAACTATACTGTAACTTATAGATCTGCAAAGTCCGACCCTCAGCCACTCGCAAAGTCGAAGTTTTCCAGAAAGTCAAATTCGATTTTTCCTCGCCGGCGCTTCTCCGGTATGTTTCCGGTCAAACCACCGATTATGTCACTCATTGTCGTATTTCGGTCTAACCCAACTACCAATTTTACCTATAATGCTTTGTATAGAGAGAATTTGAAGAAATTCGAATCGGATACCATACAAACCCTAAGTCAAACGAACCCAGATTCGAAATCCCAGAGCCTTGCATTATAATTCACGAAATTAGTACAACTGAAACTGTCTTTTAATTTCGAATCGAATGAAACAAAAATCAACGAATTTGGTTCTGTAGATTTTGAGGAATCGAGGAAAACGTATTCGGCAGTCGATTGGGTTTTTCTGATGAACTCACTGATTCTGGGCCGTCCGATCGTAGTTAGGAGGAACGAACGGCCGAGATTAAACCGTAAAAGATTAGTGATATATTAAGTTAATATAAATTCCTGAATAATACTCTATCTTGCTAGATTTAGTTAATGGCCTTGCCTGATGTATTTTGACACGAAATTTTTACCATAGATTCCTTATAAAATCTAGTTTATTTTCATGTAAATTAATATGGGTTTTGAGCTTTTAAACGTAAGTTATAATTTTTGTAAGTTTTGAGTATTACGGATTTATCTAGATAATTAACAATGAGATTTTTATGAATTAAAAATTTTATAATATGTCTAAAATATCATAATTACTATATATTAAATTTGAGAAATTTTAGACGAGAGGAAATGGGTCTAAAAAATGTATTTCTGAAATTTTCAAAAATTATCTTATGTTATATGGTTTTAATGTAATGAAAATTAAAGTATAGTGGATTCATAAACTTTATAGGTTGGAAGTAATATAAGAAGGCTAAACTAACACTTAATACAGAATGTTAAAATATTTTGGGTATAAACTTTTAAGTGAAGTAAAGAAATAAAAGAAATAAAACATTATCTTAGGTTAAATCAAGGAATTTAATTAACCTACTTTTATGTTAACTATATACTATCGAAGTTAATATAATGAATTGAAACAAAGGAAAATACTATATTATAAACCATATATTGGATGTAGATGTTTGTACAAGTTAATGGGAATAACTAAATACGATAAGCTACGTAAAGAATGTTTTAAATAAATCCTAATATATAGATAACAAAATACATAAAAGGAATAAATACCATATTGAAGATGGATGAAATACCCCAAACCTTGATATGTTGTTTAAATATTAAACTATGGTATATTAAGGCTAAAAAATTCCTTAGGAACATTAGTGAACAACTTAAACCAAAGAAAATACAATAAAGTACCATAAAAACAATTTGAGCAAAAACATGCTCTAAGTTTGGGATAACCTTGGTTAAGTTTCAAAGAGCTTACCAAGACTTTATTAACATGCTAATGAACATGTAAAACCAATTACTAAAGAAAACCAAGCAAGATCTTTATCTAGAAGACTGATTTTGTGCTCTAAGGGAATCTGATTTTTTAGAATATGTTGCAAGCCGATAAAAATTATAAAAATTTAACTGAAGGTAAAGAATGATTTTTAGGAATTTTGAGAGTTGGAATCGGATTAGGTTGACAAATAATCGATTAGATAAAAATCTCACAATCTGGAATTTCCCATAATTCATAACTTATTATTGGAAAGTCGAAATAACAAAATTCTAATGGCATTATTCTCTAAAAATCATCCTCTATCTTTTATTAAAATTTCATGACATTTTGTTTTGATTTCGGTATTTTCCAGAGGAGAGAGAAAATTGCAAAAATGATTGAATTTCTCTTTTAAATTTTGGGCAAAGTTTCCAAATAAGATAATTTCTGGTTTATGACTGTATGTAGTCATGCTAACCATGTGACAATTTTATTTTAATTTTGGAAACCTTTTAATTTCTATTTTGAGGCTATTTCATGTCTTAATTAGCTTATAATATGAATTAAAAGCTAAATTTCCTGAATAAATATTATCAGAAAATCATGAAATACCTTTCATAATGACTATGATATTTGGAAGTGTTTGGAGATAATGAACAAGTCATATGAAAGTAGAAAATCCCGAGAATGTCCTTGGAAAATCAAGCATTGGTGCATTTTGACCACTTTGCCCTTTGTAACAAGTATGCCTTAGAGACTACTCCAGGGGGGTTGAAATTTTGGGTATAACAACCCTAGTTCCTAAAAGTCCCAAAAGTCCCAGACATCATGGAGATGACCTTATAAAATTTAGGAAAGCCTTGGGAACTCAATAAGACCCTAGGAAACCCTACTATCTAGAGATGGAAAGCCTTAGAAAATTCTACAAGACCCGGTAAAATTCTAGTAGCCGGAAATGCCCCCATAGCTAGTTTTACACCATCATAATCACTTTTCTCCTTAGGAAACTCCTTAAACAGCTTGGTAAGCATGAGTTGGCGACCTAGTTAAGGTAAGCACGAGGTGGCGACCTAGTTGGTAGGAAGCATGAGGTGGCAACCTAATTAACCTAAGCACTAGGTGTCGGGAAGCACGAGGTGTCGAGAAGCACGAGGTGTCATGAAATGATTGGTTAAAAGTTGTCCACACAAGCTAGCAAGCTAGTAGGAGGTGTCACAATGTCATTAGCTAGATTTTGAGTCAAAGTACAAGTACTTGTTCCTTATTTGCTCTTAAAACACCTTATTTCCTTTTGTACCCATAAGTGATACGTTAAATGAGTTACAACCTGAAGTGTTTTTACTTCCACTTGCACTTACACATTAGTTAGACATATTACCAAACCAAGACAAGCCAAAAACGGCGTACGCAAAGCCAAACAAAGCCTTAAAATTTCGGCCACTCATTAATGCCATTTAATGTCATTTATTACATGTCATGATTTGTCTTCAGCTCATGATGATTATTACAGCAGCCACGACCTTCCCTGCCTCTTCCTAGCCCTTATATGAGTTCACACTACTTATTCAATTAATGGTTACAGGGGTAGATAGGTGTTTCATGAGGTGTCAAGCTTATAAGATTTCCTTTGCCTTAAGACATATCTTCTTCTGCCTATATAAGAGGGGCCACGCCCAGGCCTTCCAACACACATCACACATCTTCTCCTACCTCACTAAACCCATAGAAACACGAATTATAAGGTAAATCAAGCCAGCCACCCAAGAACACTAAAACAGAAGCCAATTACCTTCCCAGTGCAGAATCCGTGTAAAGTAGAGAGGATTTGGAGGCCTTCCCAAGCGAAATTGTTGGAGTTCTTGGTATCCCCACGTAGCTATTTGAAGTACCTAACTGGTGGTGAAGAGGGATGGCGAAAAGGAGCCAGGTAGTTCCCGTGCTCCACCATTCTTTCCTCATGTGTCAATTCTGGCGACGCAGCTTATGCTGCGTATCTCTTCTAACTATTTTCGTGGTGTAAAATTAGACTCTTCAATGGTGATTTTGATGTATAATAAGCCCTGAGATGTTCTGGGAAACTTGGTGAACAAACCTTGAACTTTTGATGTCAGATTCTGTGAATTTGGTGCTTTAACTTGGAGCCAGCTTGGTGTGTGATTTTAGTGAATAACTTCCGTGGGTTTTTAGATAATATTGATGAGTACTTATCCCTTTACAATATTCCAGTTCGTGGGTAAGTTCTCCAGTTGAGTTTTTATAAGTTAAAGGTAAGACAAGACATAAAAACGTGCTTTAAGACCTTTCTGGTCACTATTCAAAATATAAAGATGTTTTTGAAGGTTTCTTGCTTTGCTTTCATGACCAAATACTCATAAGATGTTGATATTGAACTGGTTAAAAGGTGGGTCGAATTTATATAGAGGTAAGACCTTAAACAAGGGGTTGTTCTTAAGGTATTTTCAAGGTGTTTATGATGTGTTCTAACTTGGTTTTGATATGGTTAATGGTTGATATGTGTTTTTATTCTTCTTGGTATGTTGTGTGGATTATTTATTAAGGTTAAGGACGTGGTTGGACTGCTTAATCACTTGGTACTCACTTTGGAATCTGGCTACACAAGTTTATGAGCCCTTGGAGGCCGAACACTAATTTTTCCCCACTACCAATGAATTGTAGGGAAGCCATCATGATCTACTCTATAGGCTGATTATATATTGGGGGTGTGCACACTTAAGGACATGGGGTGAGGTAGAGGTCAGACTCTATAAATCTGGGCATACGGCCACAGAGGTCAGACTCTATAAATCTGGGCATACAACCATTGGAAGAGGTTGGAATGTATAAATCCGAGCATACGACCATTGTTTTCGTTGATGTTGAACTTGTGGTGGAACTTGGTATACGTCATGGAAATTGATGGATCTTGTTATGATAATGCTTATTACACGTGTGTTGTTATGGTATTGTATACTCGAGGGTAAAATGTTTTTTGCAGGTGCTGAAGAAGGTTCTGATGTGATGTGTTTAATCTTGTGGTTATTACATGTTATTTTGTGAGTGTATACTTATGCACTTTGGTAATATTTGTTGTGGTTTCTGCTGATATATGTTGGTGTGGTTCTTTGATGTTACATATGATTTCTTAACGAGTTTTATAAGTTAAATGTATTTTACATGTGATGGCAAGAATTACTCAGCTCTATTGACGTATTTTTCTGGCATGTGCCCTGTGGTCTTTTCTCTTTGATTGTATAACTGACCATAGGTACAGGAAAAGATGGAGTCTCTCCCTAGTCATGAAGTTGCACGGATGTGTGGAGCTAGAGGGAACTAGGGACTGAAGCTAGAAGATGATGTAGTATTTCCATTAAGTTCGGTTGTAATAGGTTTAAACACTTTTGTATAAGCTAGTAAAGATGGTGTAAGTTAATAACTAGTTTAAAAGATGTTAGTCGATGTTAGTGAGTAAGGTTATGGTTGGGTTTTTGAATATATATATATATAAAAAGTTTAAGAGTTTGATTAATTTGGTATAGTGGTGGTAATAAGCCTTAGCATCCACAGTGACTGTGGGTGTGGCGGTAGCACCCCCGGCTAGTGTAGTCAGACTTCCGATGTATTGTTCACAATGAAAAAAAAATTAGAGGTGAAAAGTTGGGGTGTTACAATATGGTATCAGAGCAATAGGTTATAGATCGGGGGAAGAATAGGTGATCATTGTCTGAATATTTGTGTGTGAATGCTTGTGTATGAATGTTTGATTGTTTATGATCTTGTGACTAACATGTATGTGTGTAGAATGGTGACCACACATGAAGGGAGGCCAAAAGGGACCAGCTTGAAACCCTAAAGGAGTTTAGCTCTTAGCATGGGTTGAAATCAGAGTGGCGCATCGGAAGCGTGGTGTTGAAGAAGCCACTTGGGATCTAGAGAGTAAAATGAGGAAACAACACCCACATCTTTTGGTTGAGGTTAGATATCAAGTTTCAGGGGAAACTTTATTTTGAGGAGGTGAGGAAGATTAAGGAAAGCATAAGGATGAAAGTCATAAGTTACGGTAATCCAGGGGTGAAGTGGTGTGACTAATGTGTTTATCATGATATATCTGAAATTCTATGCCTTAATTATGTTTATCTAATATGATTATGTGGAATAGGTAACACTTGTGGAGTTGTGTTTGTTGTTATTTGATGTGTTATTGTTACTTATAGCATAAGTGAGATTTTTGCACTGGTGGTTAATGTTTTGTGGTGTTACTGAGTCTTATGGTAAGCTTAAGCTTCGGGGACGAAGCTTTATTTATGGAGGGGATAATGAAATAACCAAGTTAGAAAGAAACACTAATTCCCGGAAGTCCCGGAAATGCTAGAAACCCTAATTCCCAGAAGTCCCGGAATTCCCGGAAAGGCTAGAAACCCTAGTTCCTGAAAGTCCCGAAAGTCCCAAAAATCATGGAGATGACCTTATAAACTTTAGGAAAGCCTTGGGAACTCAATAAGATCCTAGGAAACCCTACTATCCAGAGATGGAAAGCCTTAGAAAATTCTACAAGACCCAGTAAAATTCTAGTAGCCGGAAATGCCCCCATAGCTAGTTTTACTCCATCATAATCACTTTTCTCCTTAGGAAACTCCATAAACAGCTTGGTAAGCATGAGGTGGTGACCTAGTTAAGGTAAGCACGAGGTGGCGACCTAGTTGGTAGGAAGCCTGAGGTGGCAACCTAGTTAACCTAAGCACGAGGTGTCGAGAAGCACGAGATGTCGTGAAATGATTGGTTAAAAGTTGTCCACACAAGCTAGCAAGCAAGTAGGGAGGTGAATCAAACTAGTAGGATGTGTCACAAGTCATTAGCTTGATTTTAGTCAAAGTACAAGTACTTGTTCCTTATTTGCTCTTAAAACACCTTATTTCCTTTTTACCCATAAGTGATGCCTTAAATGAGTTACAACCTGAAGTGTTTTCACTTCCACTTGCACTTACACATTAGTTAGACATATTACCAAACCAAGACAAGCCAAAAACGGCCTAGCAAAGCCAAACAAAGCCTTAATATTTCGCCACTCATTAATGCCATTTAATGTCATTTATTACTGTCATGATTTCTCTTCAGCTCATGATGATTATTAGCAGCCACGACCTTCCCTGCCTCTTCCTAGCCCTTAGATGAGTTCACACTACTTATTCAATCAATGGTTACATGGGTAGAATGGTGTTTCATGAGGTGTCAAGCTTATAAGATTTCCTTTGCCTTAAGACATCTCTTCTTCTACCTATATAAGAGGGGCCACGCCCAGGCCTTCCAACACACATCACACATCTTCTCCTACCTCAGTAAACCCATAGAAACACGAATTATAAGGTGAATCAAGCCATCCACCCAAGAACACTAAAACAGAAGCCAATTACCTTCCAGTGCAGAATCCGTGTAAAGGGAGGATTTGGAGGCCTTCCCAAGCGAATTGTTGGAGTTCTTGGTATCCCCACGTAGCTATTTGAAGTACCTAACTGGTGGTGAAGAGGATGGCGAAAAGGAGCCAGGTAGTTCCCGTGCTCCACCATTCTTTCCTCATGTGTCAATTCTGGCGACGCAGCTTATGCTGCGTATCTCTTCTAACTATTTTCGTGGTGTAAAATTACTCTTCAATGGTGATTTTGATGTATAATAAGCCCGAGAATTTCTGGGAAACTTGGTGAACAAACCTTGAACTTTTGATGTCAGATTCTGTGAATTTGGTGCTTTAACTTGGAGCCAGCTTGGTGTGTGATTTTAGTGAATAACTTCCGTGGGTTTTTAGATAATATTGATGAGTACTTATCCCTTTACAATATTCCAGTTCGTGGGTAAGTTCTCCAGTTGAGTTTTTATAAGTTAAAGGTAAGACAAGACATAAAAACGTGCTTTAAGACCTTTCTGGTCACTATTCAAAATATAAGATGTTTTTGAAGGTTTCTTGCTTTGCTTTCATGACCAAATACTCATAAGATGTTGATATTGAACTGGTTAAAAGGTGGGTCGAATTTATATAGAGGTAAGACCTTAAACAAGGGGTTGTTCTTAAGGTATTTTCAAGGTGTTTATGATGTGTTCTAACTTGGTTTTGATATGGTTAATGGTTGATATGTGTTTTTATTCTTCTTGGTATGTTGTGTGGATTATTTATTAAGGTTAAGGACGTGGTTGGACTGCTTAATCACTTGGTACTCACTTTGGAATCTGGCTACACAAGTTTATGAGCCCTCGGAGGCCGAACACTGATTTTTCCCCACTACCAATGAATTGTAGGCAAGCCATCATGATCTACTCTATAGGCTGATTATATATTGGGGGTGTGCACACTTAAGGACATGGGGTGAGGTATAGAGGTCAGACTCTATAAATCTGGGCATACGGCCACAGAGGTCAGACTCTATAAATCTGGGCATACAACCATTGGAAGAGGTTGGAATCTATAAATCCGAGCATACGACCATTGTTTTCGTTGATGTTGAACTTGTGGTGGAACTTGGTATACGTCATGGAAATTGATGGATCTTGTTATGATAATGCTTATTACACGTGTGTTGTTATGGTATTGTATACTCGAGGGTAAAATGTATTTTGCAGGTGCTGAAGAAGGTTCTGATGTGATGTGTTTAATCTTGTGGTTATTACATGTTATTTTGTGAGTGTATACTTATGCACTTTGGTAATATTTGTTGTGGTTTCTGCTGATATATGTTGGTGTGGTTCTTTGATGTTACATATTTTCTTAACGAGTTTTATAAGTTAAATGTATTTTACATGTGATGGCAAGAATTACTCAGCTCTATTGACGTATTTTTCTAGCATGTGCCCTGTGGTCTTTTCTCTTTGATTGTATAACTGACCATAGTACAGGAAAAGATGGAGTCTCTCCCTAGTCATGAAGTTGCACGGATGTGTGGAGCTAGAGGGAACTAGGGACTGAAGCTAGAAGATGATGTAGTATTTCCATTAAGTTCGGTTGTAATAGGTTTAAACACTTTTGTATAAGCTAGTAAAGATGGTGTAAGTTAATAACTAGTTTAAAAGATGTTAGTCGATGTTAGTGAGTAAGGTTATGGTTGGGTTTTTGAATATATATATATAAAGTTTAAGAGTTTGATTAATTTGGTATAGTGGTGGTAATAAGCCTTAGCATCCACAGTGACTGTGGGTGTGGCGGTAGCACCCCCGGCTAGTGTAGTCAGACTTCCGATGTATTGTTCACAATGAAAAAAAAATTAGAGGTGAAAAGTTGGGGTGTTACAATATGGTATCAGAGCAATAGGTTATAGATCGGGGGAAGAATAGGTGATCATTGTCTGAATATTTGTGTGTGAATGCTTGTGTATGAATGTTTGATTGTTTATGATCTTGTGACTAACATGTATGTGTGTAGAATGGTGACCACACATGAAGGGAGGCCAAAAGGGACCAGCTTGAAACCCTAAAGGATTTTAGCTCTTAGCATGGGTTGAAATCAGAGTGGCGCATCGGAAGCGTGGTGTTGAAGAAGCCACTTGGGATCTAGAGAGTAAAATGAGGAAACAACACCCACATCTTTTGGTTGAGGTTAGATATCAAGTTTCAGGGGAAACTTTATTTTGAGGAGGTGAGGAAGATTAAGGAAAGCATAAGGATGAAAGTCATAAGTTACGGTAATCCAGGGGTGAAGTGGTGTGACTAATGTGTTTATCATGATATATCTGAAATTCTATGCCTTAATTATGTTTATCTAATATGATTATGTGGAATAGGTAACACTTGTGAAGTTGTGTTTTGTTATTTGATGTGTTATTGTTACTTATAGCATAAGTGAGATTTTTGCACTGGTGGTTAATGTTTTGTGTTACTGAGTCTTGTGGTAAGCTTAAGCTTCGGGGACGAAGCTTTATTTATGGAGGGGATAATGAAATAACCAAGTTAGAAAGAAACACTAATTCCCGGAAGTCCCGGAAATGCTAGAAACCCTAATTCCCAGAAGTCCCGGAATTCCCGGAAAGGCTAGAAACCCTAGTTCCTGAAAGTCCCGAAAGTCCCAAAAATCATGGAGTTGACCTTATAAACTTTAGGAAAGCCTTGGGAACTCAATAAGATCCTAGGAAACCCTACTATCCAGAGATGGAAAGCCTTAGAAAATTCTACAAGACCCAGTAAAATTCTAGTAGCCGGAAATGCCCCCATAGCTAGTTTTACTCCATCATAATCACTTTTCTCCTTAGGAAACTCCATAAACAGCTTGGTAAGCATGAGGTGGTGACCTAGTTAAGGTAAGCACGAGGTGGCGACCTAGTTGGTAGGAAGCCTGAGGTGGCAACCTAGTTAACCTAAGCACGAGGTGTCGAGAAGCACGAGATGTCGTGAAATGATTGGTTAAAAGTTGTCCACACAAGCTAGCAAGCAAGTAGGGAGGTGAATCAAACTAGTAGGATGTGTCACAAGGTCATTTGCTTGATTTTAAGTCAAAGTACAAGTACTTGTTCCTTATTTGCTCTTAAAACACCTTATTTCCTTTTTTACCCATAAGTGATGCCTTAAATGAGTTACAACCTGAAGTGTTTTCACTTCCACTTGCACTTACACATTAGTTAGACATATTACCAAACCAAGACAAGCCAAAAACGGCCTAGGCAAAGCCAAACAAAGCCTTAATATTTCAGCCACTCATTAATGCCATTTAATGTCATTTATTACTTGTCATGATTTCTCTTCAGCTCATGATGATTATTACAACAGCCACGACCTTCCCTGACTCTTCCTAGCCCTTAGATGAGTTCACACTACTTATTCAATCAATGGTTACATGGGTAGAATGGTGTTTCATGAGGTGTCAAGCTTATAAGATTTCCTTTGCCTTAAGACATCTCTTCTTCTACCTATATAAGAGGGGCCACGCCCAGGCCTTCCAACACACATCACACATCTTCTCCTACCTCAGTAAACCCATAGAAACACGAATTATAAGGTGAATCAAGCCATCCACCCAAGAACACTAAAACAGAAGCCAATTACCTTCCCAGTGCAGAATCCGTGTAAAGGGGAGAGGATTTGGAGGCATTCCCAAGCGGATCTATTGGAGTTCTTGGTATCCCCACGTATCTAGTTGAAGTACCTAACTGTTGGTGAAGAGAGATGGCGAGAAAGAGCCAGGTAGTTCCCGTGCTGCACCAATCTTTCCTCATGTATCAATTCTGGCGACGCTTTGTATTTGTGCTATTTTCTGTAGCTTATGCTGTGTATCTCTTCTAACTACTTTCATGGTGTAAACGTAGACTCTTCAATGGTGATTTTGATGTTTAATAAGCCCCGAGAAGTTCTGGGAAACTTGGTGAACAAACCTTGAACTTTTGATGTCAGATTCCGTGAATTTGGTGCTTTAACTTGGAGGCAGTTTGGTGTGTGATTTTCGTGAATAACGTTCATGGGTTTTTAGCTCAAATTGATGAGTACTTATCCCTTTACAATATTCCAGTTCATGGGTAAGTTCTCCAGTTGAATTTTTATGAGTTAAAGGTAAGACAAGACATAACAACGTGCTTTAAGACCTTTCTGGTCTCTATTCCAATTATGAAGAGGTTTTCGAAGGTTTCTTGCTTTGGTTTCGTGACCAAATACTCATAGGATGTTGATATTGAACTGGTTAAAAGGTGGGTCGAATTTATATAGAGGTAAGACCTTAAACAAGGGGTTGTTCTTAAGGTATTTTCAAGGTGTTTATGATGTGTTCTAACTTGGTTTTGATATGGTTAATGGTTGATATGTGATTTGATTCTTCTTGGTATGTTGTGTGGATTATTTACTAAGGTTAAGGACGTGGTTGGACTGCTTAATCACTTGGTACTCCCTTTGGAATCTTGTTACACAAATTTATGAGCCCTCAGAGGCCGAACACTGATTTTTCCCCACTACCAATGAATTGTGGGCAAGCCATCATGATCTACTCTATAGGCTGATGATCTATAGGGGGTGTGCACACTTAAGGACATGGGGTGAGGTAGAGAGGTCAGACTCTATAAATCTGGGCATACGGCCACAGAGGTCAGACTCTATAAATCTAGGCATACGGCCATTGGAAGAGGTCGGACTCTATAAATCCGGGCATACGGCCATTGTTTTTGTGGATGTTGAACTTGTGGTGGAACTTGGTATACGTCATGGAAATTGATGGATGTTGATATGATAATGCTTATTACACGTGTGTTGTTATGGTATTGTATACTCGAGGGTAAAATGTATTTTACAGGTGCTGTAAAAGGTTCGGAGGTGATGTGTTTAATCTTGTGGTTATTACATGTTATTTTGTGAGTGTATACTTATGCACTTTGGTAATATTTGTTGTGGTTTCTGGTGATATATGTTGGTGTGGTTCTTTGATGTTACATACAATTTCTTAAAGAGCTTTATAAGCTAAATGTATTTTACATGTGGTGGCAAGAATTACTCAGCTCTGCTGAAGTTTGTTTTCTGGCATGTGCCGTGTGGTCTTTTCAATGTGATTGTATGACTGACCACGAGTACAGGAAAAGATGGAGTCTCTCCCTAGTCATGAAGTTGCACGGAGGTGTGGAGCTAGAGGGAACTAGAGATTGAAGCTAGAAGATGATGTAGTATTTCCATTAAGTTTGGTTGTAATAGGTTTAAACACTTTTGTATAAGCTAGTAAAGACGGTGTAAGTTTATAACTAGTTTAAAAGATGTTAGTCGATGTTAGTGAGTAAGGTTATGGTTGGGTTTTTGAATATATATAAAGTTTAAGAGTTTGATTAATTTGGTATAGTGGTGGTAATAAGCCTTAGCATCCACAGTGACTGTGGGTGTGGCGGTAGCACCCCCGGCTAGTGTAGTCAGACTTCCGCTGTATTGTTCACAATGAAAAAAAATTAGAGGTGAAAAATGGGGTGTTACATCAGGCTCCCATAAGTCCTACCACACATCGAAACCACCTCAGGCACACATACGCCCTACCATCACTAAAACACCCTCTCGGGCACACATAAGCTCTACCACCACAAAAGACAACACCTCAGGTTCCCATAAGTCCTACCGTCATAATGTACTTACATGCTAAGGTGTGGCTTTATCTTGATGTCTTTTGGATTTCTGGTTTGCAGCGGATCAAGAAATTGTATCCGCGAACGATCCAAAACACTCACATGTCATTATAATGCATGTATGCACTGATAACTACAACATTTATTCAAATTAAAATGATAAACAAAAGTTAATACTTTTGATGATAAGGTAGCATAAGATATTTCTTCCTCGCTCTGATGCTGTTAACCAACGCACGCTGTATGTACATCTTACACGTTTCTGTATCACACTTCAGAGCAGTGAATGATGCTCTTTCAGGACACAAAAATCCATACTTGGTAAGGGCAAAAGATTGCATTTTGTCATGCAAAAACCTGTACGTAAATAAAAAGACATAAAATTAATTAACATTGTTTAAGAACATCAATTTATAACTTATTTATAAAACAAAACTAATACTTACTGAATAAATGTATGCATCACTGCAACAGGCACCCAATCAAATTTTAGGATGTCCCTAACATCAGTCGTCGACATGTCGATTTCTAGAGTTCGTCTGTAGTGAAGAAGGTCATCGTCAAAACTGAGTAGGATAGAACTTCTTCCATCTGGGAAGTCGCGGATTAGATCATGCAAGCATTTTATGTTTGGCCCCAAGCGTGCATATACGGAATCGTCCACCAAATTTTCTCTTTGTACAACATTGGTGGATGCTCTGTATTCAGAGGATCCAATCTTTAACTTCTTTTTCTCAGGAGATGCAGATTTCTTTTTTAATGCCTATTTACAACCGACATTCAATACTAGTCATGAACTGAGCATCCACACATATTATATTCATGTAATGAAAAATAATAACTACACTAGTGGTTAGTATTAGACATACCTTCACACACTTCTGAATCAGACGAATGGGCCACTGAACGAATGCACCCTTTGCAGACCGAACTGTGCTGTACTCCTCCGTAGGCACAGGGAGCGGTGGATCAGGAACCTTATAAATCGGTTCATCCACAGAGACTCTCCCGTGATACAGCTTCAGTGGTATTCCATGGGTCACCTCATTAGGGCCTGATGAGTACACCCTTCCTTCCGCGACACATATTTCTTCATTGTTGTATGGAAGCAGGAGGTTACAGTTTATATGATCCTACAATTTCATCAGATTAGTAGATGTTGAACTAAAAATATGTACTAAAAGATATGACAACTAATAGAACAGTTAAAGGTATAAAAATTACCTGTACATAAGCGTAAGGATACTGGTCATTGGAATCCACACTTGTGTACACTCCAGCAGGAGTAGGGTCATAATTTCTTGGGTATGAGAGAGGATCATCATGAAAACAGGGGCAAGAAGGATTAGAAGCATGAGGATCAAAAGCAAGAACATATGGCTGGGATGCATGACTGCCTTGACGTATTTCATCAAAGATCAAATTTTTCCACTGCTCTCTCATGTCATTAATGGCACGTATATGCTGCTCGTAAGAAATTGTCTGTCCTTGACTACTCCCTTTCCTTGACCCGGGGTTACCAAAATGTTTTCTTATCCCTATGTTAACACCCCCTAACCCCACAGCTCGGCCTGAATGATCTTTCTTTCCAAACGCACGAGACAACTGGTAATCATGTCGATCAGGTACCCAAGTCCCTTGGGTAACTTGTTCATTCAGCTCACCTTTATAATTAAATTTAGAAAGAAGTTAATTATAATTTTTAAGATGATAAAAATAAATTTGTCAAAAAAATTGAAAGTAAACAAAAGTATTTACCATCTTATAAACAATTTCCTTCGTCTTCTCAAAGGGATATAAATGCTCTCCAGTTTTCAGGTCTTTCTTAGTACGTGAAAGCTTCCAAAACGTACCCCGTATCTGGTGCTCATCAAGAGTGCTCATATCTTATGGAAACTCTCCTTCTGCCACCCATTCAGGCACTCTTCTATTAACCCCTTTTACACCCAACACGTGATGATATTCATTCTTCTTCGCATTCACGGACTGGGCTTCGCGGTACTCATGTTATCAAATAAACATACAATTAAGATGACCAAAAATATACATATGTAAATATAAATACCTCAATTATATATATTTATATAATAATTAATTATTTAAAAGTTAATACATACCTTTGTCTCCATCTTCTTATCATAGAACTCCTGCCACTTCTCTTTGGTTATTGGTGTGTAAATCTCCCATAACACCCCTACTACGCACATAACATTACTTGAAATCGCAGCGGAATTAAACAACTAAACAATAACTAATCGATTGGTGCTACAACGCCGTCAACCACCCACGTGGTTAACAAGGCTGAATAAATACAAGCGTATCGGTCTGATGATCAGACTCCCGAGCATAGAACTAATAAACATATATACATAAACACAATACCGATTATTTACTTACATCCTTCACTGTAAACCATCACTGTAAACTGTTCACAACCCAAATATATATATCGCCACGGGAGCACAGGCGCATCCCGGGCCCAACATCCAAAAGTAAACAAAAGTGATCCTGCATCCTAGAATCTAAAGCCATTCCGCTTCTTCGATCCTCATCCTGCAGTAAAAGAAATATGGAGCCCCCGAGGGGGTCAGCAACCCTTAGCTGGTATGGTTAACGCGCAGCCCATCGGCTACCAGGATACGTGCAACTAATTGTCATGATGACATGGCATTCATTTTAACTCATACATCATAAACATATATCACAACATAAATATTGTACACAACATCACACATAACATACAAGACATTTCCTTTTAGGAAGTGAACCAATACAATTAGTTCCCATGGAGAGCCTAGAGAATGTTACCATGCTCATGCTAAGCTCGTTACATAACTCGTTACCGTCCTGTTAGATTGAACGGATAACTTAACACAAGGTGCCTCGGATACAGTCACCCAAGCACACCGAAACAACACATAGTATGCCCCTGTGGCCCGACGTGAGTCAGTAAAATAGCCTTGGTTAAGCTAAAGGGAAGGTTGCAAACCAAATTGGAAAACAACCATAACATACAAAGAGAATCGAACCGGTTATGACATCGACTCCCATACTCACACGTGTGGCCGGAATAGACCGGACTCCTCACTTCCCCCGTTAGCACTTGTTAGTAGTTCAACATTGAACTCAATAAACAATTCACAACATTTGGTTAAGTCTTGTTAGACACCCACAAGGGAAGAGAGAGTCATACGTAACAATACAATAATATTTAACAACTGCAAACTCATTACATGACTTAAATCTTACAAGGTCATAAACACACAGAAAAACAAACAACACACAAGCCGGTGTAAACCGGTAGGCAACATACTGCAAGAAAACCATACCTTGGTCCTTGCTTCGATTGATTTCCACTGCAGGTCACTCCTATACATGATTAATAACGTTGGTTAATTAATTTACTTAACTTAAAATTCACTAAATGTTTAACATGATTATATGATATGTTTTAATGCCCAAACTAATCCTTCATTACCTACATTATACCCCCTAGGGTTAACTACATTTGCCACATTCTTTATAATTTTTTTTTTAATATTTTTATCTGTCCGACCCACCAATTGGGTCGGACCCTTCCAGTGATTCTCGGGTTTGAAAAATATACTTGTCCGACCCATGTCCGACCCAACCATCTGGGTTGGACCATTCCAGAGATTTATAACACTTACGTCCGACCCATGTCCGACCCAAGTCCTCTGGGTCGGACCGTTCCAGAACATCTTACTGGCGTCTAACAGAGGCTGTCCGACCCACACTTGGTTCGGACCCCTGGGTCGGACGCCACCAAAATATGCCCAAACATTGTCAAATCTTCACCAAACTTCTCCTAAAGCCTCCTAATGTTTTCCAACACCATTTGGCACACTTATTCTCTCATGCAACATCCTTAAAACCCATCTTCTTTCTCCTTATACACTTACTCATTTCTTACCAAAATTTCTAACACTTGTAATGTTTTCTCCTTAGGTTTCTAAGTGGTGTTTCATACCTATGATAACCACTATGCCAATAATGTTTCCTCACCACTACTACATCATCTCCCAAGCATCTTTTCTTCCTAAACAACTCCTTGAACATCTTTACAAGTTTATAGCTTCCCATGCAACAAACCACTTCATCCCTTTCTCACCAACAATGCACAAGTCCTAAATACAATCTCACCATGATCTTGAAATGTCCCAAAACATTCTTTTGCATTCTAAATCCTCTAGAACATTGCCTAAGCCCTTTTTTACATCTTTAAAAACCTTAATGCATGTTCCTTCCACTAGTTGAACACTTAACCATTCTAAACATTTCTTAGCTTACCAAACTCATTTTAAACCCTTAGAACTTCTTGTTTATTACCTAAATTTTGACATAGGTTCTCCTAGAACATTACTAAACCAAAACAGATTGTTTTCACCATTAAACAACCAAGAACACTTAAAATCCATCAAACACATTCTTATACACAAAACTTCACTCATTTAGAACCACATCACTATATAGTGCATAATTAATAGGCAAAAACATCAAGGCCCTTAAATAACATGGCTCTTAGGCCCTTAAGATGCATAAATCTTAAACACTGAATTTCCACAATATATTTGCTTTGACCTGCAAATACACTCAACAATACATATGCCTTTTACTAAGCCCTTGAGAGCATTCTTCTAAGTTATTCACCATTGGCTCCTTAGATCATTTTTAACAAGCAATATGATCTCATTTCTCCTAAGACTTTAAACCACATTAGGGTAGCAAATTTACCTCTTTTCCTCACAAACTTCTTTCTTGTTTCCTTGACTAAATTGGTAAGGCTTTTAGTTGCTTGTCAACTTCTAAACATTATACAAATGATAAAATGAGTATACAAGCTTTATGCTTCATCTCATTGTAAACCCTAGTTACATATATTATTTTAAAGCATTAAGATGATTGTTGTACCTTGGAATGGAAAGAGAGTTTGGATATGTAGCAAGAAAGGACTCCACCAAGCCCTTGGAAGATTCAAATGAAGCTAAAACAAGCAAGGTAAGGACACCATCAATGGTGATTTTCGGACATCACACAAACTTTGTCCCCAAAGTTCATACTTCCACATATCCTAAATATTAGAACACGGGAACACATATCAACAATACTTCCATAACAACATTAACAACATCTTTACATAACATCGGACACAAGGTCCAAACAACAAAACATCACAACATCATTCAGACTCAGCGGTCTGTAACATAACAGGGTAACAACATGACAACACAACACAGACAATGTATCCAAATACATGTCGTACACACATAACTGAAACGGCTCTACCCCCCTTAAATAGGGGTACGCCCTGTACCCTATACATATAAACGCTAAGAAGTAAACAATGACGGGTACTTGCCTTCATCTTATCCTCCAGCTCCCAAGTGGCCTCCTCAACGTCCTGGTTAGACCAGAGAACCTTCACCAGTCTCACAGACTTATGGCGAGTGTCTCGAGTCTTGGTATCCAGAATCTGTACCGGAGTCTCCACTGATCGCATGGTCGGCTCCAAGGTTAGCCTTTCAGGCTGAAGTACATGAGACGGATGAGACATATATTTCTTCAACTGGGACACATGAAATACATCATGTACCTTGCCCAGCTCGGCAGGTAAATCAAGTCTGTAGCTACCGGGCCGATCCGCACCGTCACAACATATGGCCCCACATATTTCGGGCTCAACTTGCCTTTCTGGCCAAAACGAAACACTCCCTTCATGGGGGATACTCTCAAAAATACCTGATCGCCCACGGCGAACTCTATGTCACGTCTGCGCACATCCGCGTACGATTTCTGTCTATCCTGAGCTGCTTTCATGTTAGCCCGGATCTGGCGAACTTCTGCCTGAACTTGTTCCAGATACTCTGGCCCTATAATGACCGTCTCACTCGACTCATCCCAGCATAATGGCGTGCGGCATGGCCTACCGTATAATGCCTGGAAAGGAGACATCTTGATCGAAGCATGGTAACTGTTGTTGTAGCTAAACTCGATCAGATGTAACTTGTCAATCCAGCTGGTCTGAAAGTCAAGTGCACATGCACGTAACATATCCTCAAGTGTCTGGATGGTGCGCTCACTCTGACCATCTGTCTGTGGGTGGAACGCCGTACTTAGCTTCAGCTCGGTACCAAGCGCTTCCCGTTTTGATTTCCAGTACCTGGAGAGGAATCTGGTATCCCTGTCAGACATGATACTCTTCGGTACCCCATGGTGCCGAACAATCTCCCTATCAAAGAGCTCTGCTAGTTTTGCCACTTTCTAGGTGTCCTTCATCGGTATGAATCGAGCCACCTTGGTCAGTCGGTCAACAACAACCCAAATCATATTCAGACCTCCCCTTGTAGGCGGAAGCCCTACTACGAAGTCCATAGATATGTCATGGAACTTCCACTCAGGCACTGGCATTGGCTGTACCATACCACCAGGCCGTCGGTGCTCAAACTTGACCTTCTGACAAGTGAGACACCTCAACACATAGTCATTCACATCCTTTTTCATTCCAGTCCACCAAAAATAGCGTTTCATACCCTTATACATTTTTGAAGCTCCGTGGTGAATCGAAGTCGTAGAACAATGGGATTCACTCAATATGCGCTCCTTCAACTCAGCGCTACTCCTCGGTATACACAGTCGGCCATTAAGCCTAATCAGGTCATCATCGTGGAGTCTGAAGTCGTACTTCTGACCCTCGAATGGGCCATCAACAAGCTTCTGTCTAATCTCCAACATATACTGATCCGTCATCTGAGCACTGCGCACCTCTTCAACCAAGCTAGTATGAGAGACTAGCGAATGGAGAGAGTGTGCTCGGCGACTCAGTGCGTCAGCTACCACATTTGCCTTACCCTCCTTATACTGCAGATTGATGTCATAGTCATTTAGAAACTCGACCCACCTTCATTGTCTCATGTTCATCTCCTTCGGAGTGAACAAGTACTTTAAACTCTTGTGGACAGAATAAATCGTCACACTTACCCCATACAAGTGATGTCGCCATATCTTCAATGCGAAGACAATGGCACCCAATTCTAAGTCGTGGGTAGGGTAGTTCTCTTCATGTTTCTTCAGCTGTCGGGAGGCGTACGCTACGACCTTCCCGTGTTGCATCAACACACAACCCATACCTCTGCCTGATGCGTCGCAATAGACCTCAAAACCATCTGGACCGTCTGGTAAAGTCAGGACTGGTGCAGATGTCAGAGCATCCTTGACACTCTGGAAAGAACTCTCATAGTTGACTGTCCACTCGAATGGTGCATCCTTTTTCATCAAGGAAGTCATCGGCTTCGAGACACTGGAGAAGTCCTTTACAAACCTCCTATAATAACGTGCCAGGCCGAGGAAGCTCCTAATGTCGGTAACTGTCTTCGGCCTAGGCCAGGTGCGCACTGCATCAATCTTTGCCGGATCAACAGCGATCTCGGCTTCAGAAATCACATGTCCAAGAAAAGATACTTGGTTCAAACAAAATTCACACTTTGAAAATTTAGCATACAACTGATTCTTCCTCAAGGTTTGTAACACATTCTTCAGGTGGCTTTCATGCTCACCTCTCGATTTCGAGTACAAAAGTATGTCGTCGATGAAGACTACCACTAACTTGTCCAACTGATCTTGGAACAAGTGGTTCATTAAGTCCATGAACTTGGCTGGTGCATTTGATAGACCAAATGGCATAACCGTAAACTCATAATGTCCATATCTAGTTCTGAATGCTGTCTTCTCAATATCACTGTCACGGATGGCAATCTAATGGTATCCGGATCGTAGATCTATCTTGGAGAATACTGATGCTCCCCTCAACTGATCAAATAATTCGTCGATGCATGGTAAAGGGTAACGGTTCTTCACCGTAACTTCATTCAGTTCTCGATAGTCAATACACAGGCGGAGGCTACCGTCCTTCTTCTTCACAAAGAGGACCGGCACTCCCCATTGTGAAACGCTAGGGCGGATAAATCCCCTGTCGAGTAGGTCTCTCAGCTGCTCCTTGAGCTCTGTCATCTCTGCTAGAGCCATACGATAGGGCGCCTTCGTAATTGGTCCGGTGCCCGGAACCAAATCAATTTCAAACTCAACTTCCCGTGCTGACGGTATGCCCGACAGTTCCTTAGGAAATACATCAGGAAACTCCGACACTACTGGCACATCAGGACTAAACTCTGGGTCTCTCTCTATGTCCTGGACATAGCAGAGGTATACATCACTCCCTCGTCGTAGTTCACGACACATAGCCATAGCGGTGATGATCTGAGTCGAAGGCTCCCTGGGCCTCTGGAAGTAAGATATGGTAACCCCAGACGGACTCCGAAGAAGCAGACGATGCTCGACACACAGGATTCTGCCCTTGTACCGCTCCAACCAGTTCATCCCGACAATCACATAAAAACCAAGTCCGTCGAACTCTATCAGGTCGATCGGAAACTCTTCACCTCTGATTCGCACAGCAACAACTCGGTGGTAGCGGGTACACCTGATCCGCTCTTTCGACGGGAGAGTGACTAGGAAGTCTGGCATCTCATCACCGTCTAACCCCAGCCTCTTCGCAAAAGATAGCGAAATAAATTTATGAGAGGCTCCGGAGTCGAACAAGATCGAAGCGTCCACGCCATTGACTGGAAAGGTACTGGTGAGGATTGTGCCGCTCTTGCCGGCTTCTGCCTCATTGCAGACACTCAGTATACCTCTCGTTCCGAGTGCACAGCCTAATTCATTGGCAAACTAATAAGTATTTGGTAACAACACGGTTGACATGCTTCAAACAACTCCACTTTATTCATTAACAGAATCTTTTTACAACATTCGTTGGCTTATACTGTCGCCACAATTACACTTACAACACCCTTAACATACACTGGTTTAACACATCACATACTTATACAAGGCTTTAAAACTGTCTGAAGGTCAAATTCAGACGTCCGGGTTTCATGTGTGTGGCATTGATCACTGGCGATGGTGCGGTATTCAGTTTGATCTTCTTGATGCCATGGTATAACATCCTTGACTGCCCACCCAAGATTAGTACATCTCCTGATTTCAACACTAGCTTCTTTGCGAGATCAGCACGCTTCTGCTCGCCATACACAAACACTGCGGTGTCACCAATGGACCAAGACACCACGGGTACTCCCTTACTTAGAGACTCGGGTGACTCATCCTTATCTTGGTGCAAACCTAACCGTCCACCTTTCTGGTAGAAGTTCACAATACATAAGTCCGCTTTAACACTTGGAATTGAATCCGTTTCAACTTGCTGAGCAATTCCCACGGCGTGGCTAACGACCGCAAGGAACTCCTCAAGTATACTTGGTACAGTTGCTCCATATTCAGCTCGCACTTCTTGATATGTCTTGGTGTAAGGGTTCCAGTCCTTACCCATGCACATCATCTTCAATTTCATTCTTGATCCACTTGGGTATTCGGGTGTGTATAAACCTCCAGGTTTTGCTCCAAGTTCATTGCATTGTCTGATGATGTGGATTTGTGCTTCCGGTGTCAGGTATCCATTTAAGAGTATCATACCTGGTTGGATGACCTGACATTGCTCCATTGGAAAGTCGGTGATGTTGATGGTGGTTTCTTCAGCGTTTGGTGTGGGCGGGATTGGATAACATATATTGAAGGTCCCTAAGTTTTCAAATTACCTAATTAGGTGTTCTCACATTATACTTTAATTGTTTACTCACATGCTCATTTACTTGGACTCACTAACACACATGCATGAAATGCGGTATGCAATCACTTTTTTCACCCAATAGTTTAGGCGGTACCTGGTCTAGAAGAGGGCCCTGGCGCCTCAAACCGGTCCACCACATGCAGGGTGGCCTTGCTAGGTCCTGACCCCTTCCCCTTCTGGGAATCTGTGTACCTCTGATCCGGGGGTGGCAGATTCGCCGTCTTCGGGCCATCGGTGGTCGCAGTGGCCTTACCCTTCCATTGCCCCTTGGGCCTGTAGTTTCTACTGTTCGGGTTCTGCCAGCACTCATAGTCGCGGTACCCCATCTTTTTGCATTATCGACACTGCACATCATTACCCTTCCAGTCCTTGCCAGGGTGGTCTCCGTTACACCACTTACAATAGTAGTGGCGCTCCGGTCCAGAGCCCGTGCTAGCTGCTAACACATCACACACTCAGTACATACTTCACAAGTTAATAACACACACAAGATTTCGGTATTGGAATTTGATTAATTACCCTTGGGTGGGTAAGAGCGTAAAGGCTTGGCCGCATATGCGTAGGTGAGCTGCGGAGGCTCCTCAGTAGTGGTGGTCTGGGTCTGGCCCTTGCCACCCTGTTGCTGTCCCTTCTGGGACTGGGGGTATGGCTTCTTCTTCTTTCCTCCCCCTTGCCCTTGTGTACCTTGGCCCTCGCTCATGGCCTTGCGCTTGAGCGCACTCTCCTCGTCCCTCAGACGGACGGTGATCTCCACAATTGCAGCGGCATGGTAGCACTCCTATATTTAGGGTGTTAGTTATGCCCCACTAAACAAACTCACATCACATTAACATGCTATACATACTCATTCACTTATACTGTAGTTCATTACCTGCAAGGTGGTATACCCGCTCGGCCCCATGCCGTAGCGTAGACGGTAACTCAACCCGTTGTAAAAATGGTTCACTAAAATCCGGTCCAAGTAACCCAGATCCGGCAGCAGATGGATGAGTTCGATAAAAGCGGTGTAGTACTCATCAACTGTCATCTTGTCTCCCTGTCTCAAACTGTCATGCTCTAGGCGCTTGGCCTCCTGAACATGAATAGGGTAGTACTTGGCTCGTAGCAGGGCCGTGTACTCCCTCCACTGGAAGGTAGGATCACCAACTCTTCCCTCCCTTACCAGCTTCCACCATGTCTGAGCCGATCCCTTCAGATAGTAAGCGGCTAGTCGAACCTCGGCACCAGCAGGAACGTCCAAGGTCTCGAAAGCGGTCTCCATCTCGGAGATGTACGCCTCCAGCTTACTAGGGTCGGTCTCCCCACTGAATGACGGTGGTCTCAAATCCGCCAACGGCTTGACCCAGTTGGTCTCGCGCGGCTGTGGTTGCGGTTGTGGCCCTTGTTGACCCTCACCGCCTTGCTGCTGCTGCTGCATCGCAGCTAATAACTGTGGGACCATCTGGGCTACGGTGGCCGCAACAGCGTTGGCCATAACTTGCGCCGTAGGGTTCTCCCCCTGGTTCCCAGTATCTCCAATGCCGCGCCCGTGCCCGCGGCCTCGACCTCGTGGTCTACCTGGCATCTGAATTCATATGAACATTTATTAGCACTGTGCTTGCACACTTATCGGTCCAACGGTTGTAACATCTTCCCGACAATTAAGGTATCTCCACACTTAGTTAGTGGTTAACCTTTCTACAACTGTTCACTTAGGTAACTATGGTTAGATTTCCTAACTCGGTATATCCCTAAGCTCGGTATTCTTGCCATCAGAGCGATACTTCACTCTGATACCACTTTTTGTAACACCCCTACTACGCACATAACATTACTTGAAATCGTAGTGGAATTAAACAACTAAACAATAACTAATCGATTGGTGCTACAACGCCGTCAACCACCCACGTGGTTAACAAGGCTGAATAAATACAAGCGTATCGTCAACCACCCAGGGGCAAGAAGGATTAGAAGCATGAGGATCAAAAGCAAGAACTTATGGCTGGGATGCATGACTGCCTTGACGTATTTCATCAAAGATCTCCTTCTTCCACTGCTCTCTCATGTCATTAATGGCACGTATATGCTGCTCGTAAGAAATTGTCTGTCCTTGACTACTCCCTTTCCTTGACCCGGGGTTACCAAAATGTTTTCTTATCCCTATGTTAACACCCCCTAACCCCACAGCTCGGCCTGAATGATCTTTCTTTCGAAACACACGAGACAACTGGTAATCATGTCGATCAGGTACCCAAGTCCCTTGGGTAACTTGTTCATTCAGCTCACCTTTATAATTAAATGAAGAAAGAGAGTTAATTATAATTTTTAAGATGATAAAAATAAATTTGTCAAAAAATTGAAAGTAAATAAAAGTATTTACCATCTTATAAACAATTTCCTTCGTCTTCTCGAAGGGATATAAATGCTCTCCAGTTTTCGGGTCTTTCTTAGTACGTGAAAGCTTCCAAAACGTACCCCGTAGCTGGTGCTCATATCTTAGGGCAACTCTCCTTCTGCCACCCATTCAAGCACTCTTCTATTAACCCCTTTTACACCCAACACGTGATGATATTCATTCTTCTTCGCATTCGCGGACTGGGCTTCGCGGTACTCATGTTATCAAATAAACATACAATTAAGATGACCAAAAATGTACATATGTAAATATAAATACCTCAATTATATATATTTATATAATAATTAATTATTTAAAAGTTAATATATACCTTTGTCTCCATCTTCTTATCATAGAACTCCTGCCACTTCTCTTTGGTTATTGGTGTGTAAATCTCCCATAACACCCCTACTACGCACATAACATTACTTGAAATCGCAGCGGAATTAAACAACCAAACAATAACTAATCGATTGGTGCTACAACGCCGTCAACCACCCACGTGGTTAACAAGGCTGAATAAATACAAGCGTATCGGTCTGATGATCAGACTCCCGAGCATAGAACTAATAAACATATATACATAAACACAATACCGAGTATTTACTTACATCCTTCACTGTAAACTGTTCACAACCCAAATATATATATCGCCATGGGAGCACAGGCGCATCCCGGGCCCAACATCCAAAAGTAAACAAAAGTGATCCTGCATCCTAGAATCTAAAGCCATTCCGCTTCTTCGATCCTCATCTTGCAGTAAAAGAAATATGGAGCTCCCGAGGGGGTCAGCAACCCTTGGCTGGTATGGTTAACGCGCAGCCCATCGGCTACCGGGATACGCGCAACTAATTGTCATGATGACATGGCATTCATTTTAACTCATACATCATAAACATATATCAAAACATAAATATTGTACATAACATCACACATAACATACAAGACATTTCATTTTAGGAAGTGAACCAATACAATTAGTTCCCATGGAGAGCCTAGAGAATGTTGCCATGCTCATGCTATGCTCGTTACATAACTCGTTACCGTCCTGTTAGATTGAACGGATAACTTAACACATGGTGCCTCGGATATAGTCACCCAAGCACACCGAAACAACACATAGTATGCCCCTGTGGCCCGACTTGAGTCAGTAAAATAGCCTTGGTTAAGCTAAAGGGAAGGTTGGAAAACAACCATAACATACAAAGAGACTCGAACCGGTTATGACATCGGCTCCCATACTCACACGCGTGGCCGGAACAGACCGGACTCCTAACTTCCCCCGTTAGCACTTGTTAGTAGTTCAACATTGAACTCAATAAACAATTCACAACATTTGGTTAAGTCTTGTTAGACACCCACAAGGGAAGAGAGAGTCATACGTAACAATACAATAATATTTAACAACTGTAAACTCATTACATGACTTAAATCTTACAAGGTCATAAACACATAGAAAAACAAACAACACACAACCGGTGTAAACCGGTAGGCAACAGACTGCAAGAAAACCATACCTTGGTCCTTGCTTCGATTGATTTCCACTGTAGGTCACTCCTATACATGATTAATAACGTTGGTTAATTAATTTACTTAACTTCAAATTCACTAAATGTTTAACATGATTATATGGTATGTTTTAATGCCCAAACTAATCCTTCATTACCTACATTATACCCCCTAGGGTTAACTACATTTGCCACATTCTTTACTATTTTTTTTTAAAGTTTTGGTCTGTCTGACCCACCAACTGGGTCGGACCCTTCCAGTGATTCTCGGGTTTGAAAAATATACTTGTCCGACCCATGTCCGACCCAACCATCTGGGTCGGACCATTCCAAAGATTTATAACACTTACGTCCGACCCATGTCCGACCCAAGTCCTCTGGGTTGGACCGTTCCAGAACATCTTACTGGCGTCTAACAGAGGCTGTCCGACCCACACTTGGTTTGGACCCTTGGGTCGGACGCCACCAAAATATGCCCAAACATTGTCAAATATTCACCAAACTTCTCCTAAAGCCTCCTAATGTTTTCCAACACCATTTGGCACACTTATTCTCTCATGCAACATCCTTAAAAACCATCTTCTTTCTCCTTATACACTTACTCATTTCTTACCAAAATTCCTAACACTTGTAATGTTTTCTCCTTAGGTTTCTAAGTGGTGTTTCATACCTATGATAACCACTATGCCAATAATGTTTCCTCACCACTACTAGATCATCTCCCAAGCATCTTTTCTTCCTAAACAACTCCTTGAAGATCTTTACAAGTTTATAGCTTCCCATGCAACAAACCACTTCATCCCTTTCTCACCAACAATGCACAAGTCCTAAATACAATCTCACCATGATCTTGAAATGTCCCAAAACATTCTTTTGCATTCTAAATCCTCTAGAACATTGCCTAAGCCCTTTTTACATCTTTAAACACCTTAATGCATGTTCCTTCCACTAGTTGAACACTTAACCATCGTAAACATTTCTTAGCTTACCAAACTCATTTTAAACCCTTAGAACTTCTTGTTTATTACCTAAATTTTGACATAGGTTCTCCTAGAACATTACAAAACCAAAACACATTGTTTTCACCATTAAACAACCAAGAACACTTAAAATCCATCAAACACATTCTTATACACAAAACTTCACTCATTTAGCACCACATCACTGTATAGTGCATAATTAAATTGCTTGGCACTTAGGCCCTTAAATAACATGGCTCTTAGGCCCTTAAGATGCATAAAACTTAAACACTGAATTTCCACAATATATTTGCCTTTGACCTGCAAAAACACTCAACAATACAAATGCCTTTTACTAAGCCTTGAGAGCATTCTTCTAAGTTATTCACCATTGGCTCCTTAGATCATTTTTAACAAGCAATATGATCTCATTTCTCCTAAGACTTTAAACCACATTAGTTTAGCATATTTACCTCTTTTCCTCACAAACTTCTTTCTTGTTTCCTTGACTAAATTGGCAAGGCTTTTAGTTGCTTGTCAACTTCTAAACATTATACAAATGATAAAATGAGTATACAAGCTTTATGCTTCATCTCATTGTAAACCCTAGTTACATATATTATTTTAAAGCATTAAGATGATTGTTTTACCTTGGAATGGAAAGAGAGTTTGGATATGTAGCAAGAAAGGACTCCACCAAGCCCTTGGAAGATTCAAATGAAGCTAAAACAAGCAAGGTAAGGACACCATCAATGGTGATTTTCGGACATCACACAAACATGAAGGAAATGTTATTTTTCTTTGAGTTTCCTTACCTAGAAGCAAATGAGAACAACAATATGTGAAAAGATGAGCTCAAGCTCCTCCCATGGTGATTCCTCTTGGCACCGAAATGGAGCTCTTGGGATTTTGAGAAGATAGGAATGAAGAGCTTGATGAGACTAAGAGAATGGTGGTCTTTGTTCTTGATTTGGCAAAGTGAGCTAGGAGTTACAAGAGGTTGAAGATGAAGAATGGTGGTGGCACTATTGCAAAACCGTGAATGGAGAATGAAGAAGAGATAGAAGAGAGCTTGGAACCATGGGAAATGAGGAGGGAAATGAGAGAATGAGATAAGTTTACCTTTTAAGAGATATTAAGTAATAAAGCAAATAGTAACTTGCTTTATCCTTAGTTATTTGTTTTGTTAACTTACAAGGTGATGACTCACCTCATAAAAACCGGCCCCCATTAGTAGTCTAGGGTTGTTTTGGTCTTTGTTGGCCAATTTAATTACTTATACAAACATATGTTACAAACTAGCTTATTTTAGTTACTATTCACTAAAACAAAGCACATAGATGTGAAATTTTTGATTTCCCATTGATATAGACTTCCAAATGTGATACTATATAGTACACATGTTAATTAAAGAGTAATGATGGACATTTAGCCATTCAAAACTCATTTATAAGACAATTTTTCAAAAATGTGCTTTAAGACTCCTTAAAGCACATTTTGTGTTTTAACTTGTTTTCAAGCTTGGTTTTCTTTGCTAATTGGTTTAATATGTTCATTAGTATATAAATAAGGTCTTGGTAAGTTCATTAGGTCTTAACCAAGCTTATCCCAAGCTTAGAGCACATTTTGGCCTTTATTGACCTTAAAGCACATTTTGTGTTTTCTATGATTTAAATTGCTTACTAATGTATCTAAAACTCTTTTTAGTCTTACCACACCTTATTTTAGTGTTTAAACAACATAACTAGGTGTGGGGTCTTTCAAAGGCTGGCGTGTGTCGCCGTCCGGCCTCTTAAGCTTCTTCGTGATAAACTACTTAACCAGATCATGCTTATAATCTGAAAATTTCTTGCGCATCATTGATTTGACCATGGAGTAGTACTCACTTTCTTCAGGTATTTGATATCGTTTCTGCATATTACCATAAATGAAACAAATGTTAGTGATGGATACCTACAAATTGTACAAAAATAATACTTTAACTAATGTTTCTTTACCTGTACGATCTCAAACATATGTCTCTTTAGTCCTTCATCAACTTGAGGCCAGGTGAGAGTAATATCACAATACTCTCGCATAATGATGCCTAGCTCTGTAGTGAAGTCTGTAGCCCATTCCTCAATCGGCTGTAGATACGCATTAAACTATAACGGCTTTGATTCAATCTTTTTTTATCAGAGAGCTTTCGTCGGACCTCAAGGTTTTACGGTCCTAGGAAGCTGGATTTTTGATCCAGAAGGTCCAGCGTCTGTGTCCTCAACTGGCACAGAGGCTGGAGTAATCTCATCTCCGCCATTACCCCCCTCATCAGCTCGGGCCTGTGACTTGTGACCTTTCCCTCCACGTGTTTTCTTCTTCTTTGGTCGGGTTGCCCCTGCCAATAACTCGCCAATCGGGTCATCCATATCATCCATTGTACTATCTGCAAAGATAAACAACCATATATCAATAACACCACAACAAATAATGTAATGAATACATAATAAGACATCGTTATTATTCCAACAAATTATTTAATGAACAAACAAACAATAAAATATATTTTTTAATTACCTAACACCTGAACACATCATTTATGGTTTTCAACCCATAAACCCTCATCGTGATCAGACCTAGTATACACTACATCGTCTGGAACATCAAGAATGTCTATGACAGGAATACTGGTAGAAAAAGGTGGTGTCTCATCGAACATTAATTCATCATCATCAACATCTTGATCAGCATTAATGTTGACAAATCTTTTCCCTGGTAATACAACTGACCACCTGGGAAATATGAAAGGATCTTGTGTATGACCAAGGCGTGATAAATCAACCAAGTTAAACCCATCGTGAACCCAATAATCGTTTCTATTATCCACCAATTTTCATTTAAAAATAACAAACTTTTGAAACTGATAATCAAGCTCCCAAATATCTGCAATGAATCCATAATACAACCTCGAGGTTGAAATCGTTGAAGCTGAATCACCTCTGGTATACTCAGTTGGTGTTGCTTCTACTTTAACCCCGCTATTCTGGTTTAAACATCTATCATCTTGCCGTTTTGTCCAGTAGGTGAACCCATTGACGTCATACCCTTCTTAAGATATACAAGTGGAACCAGGTCCCAAGGCTAACCAACGGAGTTCTTCACTTACATTATCAGGCGCTAGTGATGCAATCTTCATGACATGATCTCTAAACCATGAACGGAAGGTCTTGTTTTGCTCCTTTATCAACCAAATAATATTCGTCCCATGATATTGAGCTCTTAGTGCAGTCATGTGTTTCTAAAAAAATGGCTCAATAATCTCAAGGTGATGTAAATCGAATAGATGTGCAGACACCATTGAGGATGAATCAATTGCCACAATTTTTTTCCCAATAACACCTTGACCTTATGTCCCTCCTATGTGTCTCGGTTGTGGCACTCCAATAGCTACAGCTCCCTTCAAGTTTTCAGTACAAAATTCTGTCACTTCTTCAGTTATTGTCCTTTCTATGTGTGAGCCTCGATTTTAAACCCTATCCTATGTTGATTAAAGTTGATTAGGATCTAATCGGGTTTTAGGTCCACTTATAACCTAAGATTAATAACTATGTCATATAACAATAATTATTAAAACCTAAGCTAGCTCACTGGAACCTATTATGAGTCGCCAACTAATTTTAACCTAGATCGAATTAGGAAAGGATAGTTCGGGTTCAGGGGCTTGATATTCGACTTAATTAGGGTTCAAATTACTTTCATTACCCCTAGAAGTCGTTTTTCCTCTACTTGGTTTATTTACGGCTTTCTACAAAGTTGTTTTTAACATAGGTGCGCGCTTTTGTTTTTTTTTTATTTTTTAACGTTTTTTGACAGAAAATTAAAGTGAAATTGAAAGTTACCTAAACTAGGGTTTCAGAGGCAGAATTAGGTCAAATTTTAATTGTGTCCGTGGCCACGGACCTAATGTCCGAGACCACGGACCTAACGTCCGAGACCACGGACCCCAGTTGAATTAGGTGATTTCGAAAACAGAACTAAAATAAAAACGCAAACTTGAAAAGTCTGGGGCCACGGACAGGGTGTCCGTGGGCCCGGACATGTATTGACAGAAACCCTAAAATTTATAAAATTGAAAAATACAAAATCCCGCCACCGTCCGTGGGTGTCCGTGGTCACGGACAACCCGTCCGTGGTCCAGGACAATGAGTCCGAGGTCACGGACAACCCACGGACAGCGGGTTTTCGATGGTTCCCGAGGGTGTTTTGAGCTCAAATTTTATGGGTATGTAGCCTGAAAGATTTTAAACACGTTAGTAACTGAAAGAACTCAATTTGACATCAAAATCAATACAAAACTTAGCAAACAAGTAACAAGGCAGTAGCTAAAACAATTAGTAATACAGGAACGAAAAAGAGTTGGTTTAAGCCCAAATTTTGAGGCAAGACTGATAATGTCGTGGAGAGTTAGGAAAGTGGGATTTCTACCTGTTTTACCTTCGGATTCACAACGATTCTTCACACCGGGAATCGTAGAGTGCTCTGTTTGTGGTAGACCCGAAAGATTTTCGAACCGAGCTTCTGGTGGTTGGTTGTTGTTGCTGTTTTTCACGTTTTGGTGGTTTTTGTGGGGTTTTGATTATTATTGGTGCGTTGGGGATTGGAAAACGTGTTTAGATGGTGATCTCGGGGGATTTTTGATGTGATTTTGGTGCTTGGAGGTGTAAAAACGTGGGGGACTTGTGACGGGTAGACTTTCTGGTTGTTTAGGGTTCTTGAGGTTCTGATTTGATCATGGGATAAGGTTCCTTATATAGGCTTCCTTAAAGATAGAAAAATCCGGTAAAAATCGAGATTTACCGACGTTTTGACTCAAGGGCTTCCAAAAGGAATTTGATTATGAAATTTTACACATGGGTAAAGAATGATATTTCTGATTTTTCTAAAGTGGAATCGAATGTTTTGGATATTGAAATATTTTTAAATTCAATTTCTCGTCAAATTCAATCAGAAATTGCTAGAAAATTATTGGAAATTTGAAAAATCAAAATTCCAACGACATTATGCTTAGAATGTCATCCTCTATCATGGGTTAAAATATCAAAGCATTTTGAATTGATTTGACCCTTCTTTGGAGGAGAGAGAAAGCCTATAGAGGGCTTAGGAGCCTTAAAAAATTACAAAAATGCCCCTGGAGATGATTAAGCTGTCCCTAGTACCCTGAGATGTACCGATCGAACCGGGAACCCTTGCTACTTGACCAAACTAGCCTATTAGTAGAGACTCCCTTCCGGGGGGTTGAAATTTTGGGTATAACAGATTGCCCCCCGTCAACTAGACTTTATAATGGAAATGAAAAGGCTGGTTGATGCTTGAGCGATACCCCAAAATTTTGGATCTTAAAAGATCCCACATGCAATTGAAATCCGATAAATTGTGTCGAGCTGTTCTAAGGCTCTGGCTACCTATGAGTAAAGTGGAAGGATGTTGAGCGATTCTAAGGCGTCGACCACCTAAAGGTAAAAATGAAGTAATGTCAGACTATTCTAAGGCGCCGACAACCTATAAGGATGATATGATGTCAAGCTATTCTAAGGCGTTGACTACCTAAAATGTGAAATTGAGATAGTGTCAAGCGATTCTAAGGGGGTGGCAACCTAACAAGTGAAAATTGGATGGTATACAAACGCAAGGACGTTGAAATGCTAATGATGCTGATGACGCTGATGATGCTGACGATGCTGAAGATGCTGATGAAGCTGATGATGCCGATGATGCTGAAGATGCTGATGATACTGATGATGCCGATGATGCTCGGATGCTTCTGGGGACCGAAACCCGTTTCAATGCTCCTGGTTGGTATACTATGGGGACTTATTGCCTCTGCCCACCAACTGGGGTGCTGGGATAACTTCTAGATTACCAAGGGGAGTTATTGCCACTGCCCACTAGTTGTTTCTCCTAAGAAGTTGACATGAAGATGGGGACTTATTGCCTCAGCCCCGCCAACTTAGATCATGCTTAGTCTTGTACCTGTCTCGCACTGAAGATGATACTAGGTCTCGTACTGGTCTCGCACTGGATGATGACGCTCAGTCTCGCACTGATGAAGATGCATGGTCTCGCACTGAAGAAAATGACGGGTCTCACACTAATGAAGATAGTGGGTCTCGCACTGAAGAAAAAGATGGGTCTCGCACTGATTCTAGGTCTCGCACTGAATGAAGATGCTAGGTCTCATACTGAATGAGGAAACTGCAGGGCCTCGCACTGATTTTGGGTCTCGAACTAAAAATAAGTTAAGAAGATAATGGTCTCGTGCAAATGATAAAAACTGATTACTGGAGTGCCAAACATGGCAATGATGATAAGATGTATGCAATCAAAATATATGAAAGATACTCGTTCAAAACAGGAAATTGTTGGAAAAGGTGCCAAACTTGGCAATGTTGAGGTGTTATGTAAAATGCAACTAGAGTGTTTGTTGGAAGCTTGCCCAAAACATGGAACTGTTGAAAAATGTGCCAAACAGTGCAATGCTTGAGAAAGACTCTGTTGAAAAAAGAAAGTGAAATGATCATTTCCTGACCAAAAATTTCATATCTACAATTTGTTTCTTGAAAAATGAACATGTCATTGGTGGAAGTGCGTGGTGTTGGTTGTGGTGTTAAAGGCTTTTTCCGGTGTTCAGGATTGGTGATAGACCTGGGATTGGGCTGTGATTTTGGATGGTGGTCAGGGTTATGACGGGCCTGATGTTTTTGTGGAGCTAAGGCCAATGACGGGCTAGAGAGTGTGTGTGAGGTGGTAAGGGCTTATGTGTGCCTGTGGTGGGATGGTGGTGCTCAAGCTTTGGGTTTTAATTGGTGTTGACATGGAAATTGTTGGAACCAACAATTGCCCCCAGTATCTTTCCTTAGGACAATCTGAGCGAGAGTTCATGGCAATCGATCGGAATGATCGATTGCCCCCAGTATTTTCTTTGATTAAACGTGCGAACGAGTCTCGAACTCACAGGGTCACGGCTTATGTTTCGATGTGGTGCTTCCTAACCTACACTCAGTGTGTTTGATGCTTGTACTTGTTTTCTACTCACGGTCACAACTGCTAGACCATTGAATTTGACATTTGGTGGATTTACGCATTCGATCTGTTACTTTCACGTGATTAGATACACAACTATCAAGTCGGAAGTCTTTAAAGCTTATAACGTGGCCATAGGGTGTGATGAAAGACGACGGGATCAGGGATGGATGTTTGAGGTATGTGGAGCTTAAATGGGTGACCAAAGCTGCAACTTGCGTGTTCTCTCAGATTCATCTTTCTTGTCTTGAAGTTGTCTAGCTGTTTCACGTTGACGTTGTTTTCGAGCTTCTGGACCTGGACTTTTGAAGTTGTCCTTTACACCATTTCCCTTTTTGTTATTTGGATTTCTTCGAGGCATTTCGGGTTTGCCTTTTTATTTTATCCTTTCTTGACTTTGCCTTCGGGGTTCTTGTGTTTCCCGGTTTTGGGCTTCGAGAGCTGTTTTGATCTGAGCTCTTTGGATCCTATGTCACTCTGGGACCATTTACGGATCGCTTCGTCATGTTGATAGCGGCGTTGCTTCTTTGAACTGATGAAGATGTTATCTGAGACTCGAGCTCCTCGCTTCCTATGGTCACTGGGTCGAACATTCATCATTGGCTAGGTTATTTTGTGGAGTTCATAATATCAAAAATGGATATATGAAAGGCTCAGCGGGGGTGCCTAGGCTTTAACGTCAGGGTTCACAAGCTTTTGGCTATGTGGTGTTATACCTAGGTGCTTCGTCATTCCTGATAGTTGTGTATCTGTTCTTTGTTACTTTTCGCAGGTCTAAGAGTAAATTTACAAATTATCTCCTTCGGTCGGAGTTATGCCGTTTACTTTACCTTTGAGTGTGGTCTCACCGGAGTCGTGTAAAAATGACACGCTCGCTCACTCATGGTTTTTCCAATCAAGACACTCTCGCGAGATTTTCACTCAGACACTCGTTCGCACATTTAAACAAAAGATAAAAGATGACAAACTTAAACTTAGATTGCCCCCAGTATTAATCCCAGGTTTATCACGACAATTTGACAAATGTGGACTCCGAACCGCAATGTGGTTTGTTTAGGGTTGAGCTGTGGTGTTTAACGTGGCATGTTCAACTTTTAGAAACAAGAGACAAATCGTTCTGTTCCATAGTCGGGAAATGATTACTCCGTGATCCCTTTCCTTGAGAAACATTTTTGTTTTTTCTTTTCAATGAATTAATGAAAAATTGTTTGTACAGAAATTGTGAAAATGGAACTATGATTTTATTTATGAATCATGAAAGTAACATAAAGATTACAATATGAAGTGACTGAAAACTAACTAAGAAAATAAGTTACTAGGAAAATTTGAAGATGCAGGAAAACATAAATAAAACGATATGAATACTTAGAAAAATTGGACTCCTTGCTCCAGGAGGTCTTGAATCTTGTGCTTCAATGCTCGGCAATTGTCAGCATAATGCCCAGGCAAGTGATGGTAGTGGCAGAATTGATTAAGATGCCTCCCCAAATGAGTGGTTCCTGGCCGAGGAGCCAGGGGCTGTAGCAGGTTTCTCTTCTGAAGCTCTTCAAACGCCTGACTTGGTGCTCGGCCAATGTTGGTGAATTCGCTTTGCGATGAATCTCGGCATGGTAAGGGTACCGCTCTAAGGTTTTGATGCGGAGCTCTAGGTCGTTGAACCACATTCACTTCTGGGAAACTGCTTTGAGTGCAAGCTACTGTCCGAAGATAAGCCTTTTCTGGTTCTGACTTAGATAATTTGGAGACGCTGCCGGAGTTTCTTGAGCACTCGAGCTCCAACCCTTCCTTATGAATCCTTTAGTCTAGAATACAGACTTGCCCCAACAACATGTCCAAACTCGGAAAGTACATAAATTTTAGCTCATGGTTGTGTTGTTTTCGCATGTTCTCAATTATCATGCGGATTTGCTCTTGCTCGTCCATTTTGGTAGGCATGGCTGCAGCCTTTCTCCTCCAACGCTTGATGAAGTCAGACATGGACTCACCTTCTTTCTGTCGAGTTCCTGCCAGATCGATTCTGGTGACCTCGAGGTTCTTAGCATACTCGAAATGATTTAGGAAAGCCTCGCAAACTTCCTCGTAGGTTTTGGTATTCATCTTCTATGTGAGATACCAACGCTGAGGAGTCTCGTCTAGATAGCGTGCGAAAACTTTGGCTTTTTGCATGTCGTTGAACCCCAAGATGGACATTTCCCAGTCGAACATAGGCAAATGAATCTGTGGATCCGAAGAACCCTTGTACAAAGCGAGTGTAGGAAGCTTCAGCTTTGGGGGAAGATCAACTTCGGGGTATGACGCCGTGGAGAAATAATCGAAGCCAGTTGGTTTGCTGGCTTTCTCTATGCGCTCAATCCTTTTAAAAACCCTTTTAACCTCCGCAGCTAGTTGGTTGTCAGGAACATCCTTCCCCACACGTGTTTGCGGATCTTGGGCCCTAACGGAGTCAATCTCGATGTAACTACGTTTAAGATTTTCATCCACAAGCTTTTCCAGAGTGTGCTAATTTGTTCCCTGGAGATTAGCCTTACTCCTCAATTCCTCGACAATGGACTCCAAGACCTTGCACCTTTGCTGCACAGCGGCCAACTGGGCATCCGTGTTGATCGGATTTCCTTCTCCTGCCATATCTGGATTCGGGCTTGCCTATTTCCAAGAAGTCCATTATTAGCTAACAAGAGGAAGTGGGTTGAAAGACACTAAGGTGAGAATGACACTTCACAAGATCGATCGAAACAGGCTTAGGCTGAAAGCAAGTGGGCCAGGATACCCAGAAAATGAGGAGTTTGGGCTGAAGTGTCTTTCAGACTATGAACTGGAATTTGGACTGAAATCTAAACAGATGGTTTTGATTGGGCCTGAGAGGTGACACCTAGATCTAGGGTTTTGGGTTAGGGTTATGATAAGAAGTCTACCTAGACTAGAATGAGCCCTTGGGCTGGAATGTGTTTGGGCCTGAAGTAAAGCGCATGAGTTGGAATGGTCCCTAAATCACGAACGGGCCTAACTTTCTTTGGGTCAGAGAAGATGGTTGCTAAGCCAAAGAAGGTTTTATTTTCAGGACTTTTGAGTAATTTCAAGTTTAGGTGAATTTCTTTTTTTATGGGCCTAGAACTAATTGGATAATTCAAATTGGGCCAGAAGAGAAATCACCTAAATCTAAACTTTTGGGCCGAAGCCCGAACAAATAACTCACACATTCAAATCAAGCAAGGCCTTTGGGCCGTAAATAATAAAGTCGCGATATCGGGTTGGGCTGAGTTGATGTAGGAAAAGTTCCTATCAATTTCTAGGCTGAGTAGTGGGCCGATCATGCAGGTAAACAAAGCCCACACAAATTCAACATGTCCTCACTAGATGTTAAAATCAAACCGGGTATGGATCGATCCGGAGAGGTGCTTGGGGCATGGGCCCAGGTCGCCACAAAGGAATAGGGCTTGCACGCTATTCTCTTTGGGCTTCCCCACTTTTTTCACATCACCTGAAGGTGTGCGTCTACGGAGGAGTCTTTGGCTGACCAAACAATGGGCTAGGTAAGGACACTGCCAGGAAAACGCTTGGGGCTAAAGCCCAGGTATTAAGGGGGTGTGGTTAGACGACACCCTCCTCTTTTCCCCCGCTTATTCACATCACCTAAAAGGTGTGAGTCCCTGACAGGGGACCCTCAAACGGGTCCCGGGGTGAAATCGGTTTATGTGGACCCTCGCTCTCATATGATGCAAATGTACAAAAATTTAAGTTGCGCACAAAAGTAAACAAATAATGTAATAAAGCCATAAATAAACATTTTCAAGTTAAGCCCTCTTTCTTAAAATTAAATAAGTTAATATTAAGAATCTTGTCCCCAGCGGAGTCGCTAGTCTGTGAGCCTCGATTTTAAACCCTATCCTATGTTGATTAAAGTTGATTAGGATCTAATCGGGTTTTAGGTCCACTTATAACCTATGATTAATAACTATGTCATATAACAATAATTATTAAAACCTAAGCTAGCTCACTGGAACCTATTATGAGTCTCCACCTAATTTTAACCTAGATCGAATTAGGAAAGGACAGTTCGGGTTCGGGGGCTTGATATTCGACTTAATTAGGGTTCAAATTACTTTCATTACCCCTAGAAGTCGTTTTTCCTCTACTTGGTTTATTTACGGCTTTCTACAAAGTTGTTTTTAACATAGGTGCGCGCTTTTGTTTTTTTTTTTATTTTTTAACGTTTTTTGACAGAAAATTAAAGTGACATTGAAAGTTACCTAAACTAGGGTTTCGGAGGCAGAATTAGGTCAAAAATTAATTGTGTCCGTGGCCACGGACCTAATGTCTGAGACTACGGACCTAATGTCCGAGACCACGGATCCCAGTTGAATTAGGTGATTTCGAAAACAGAACTAAAATAAAAACGCAAACTTGAAAAGTCCGGGCCACGGACAAGGTGTCCATGGGCCCGGACATGTATTGACAGAAACCCTAAAATTTATAAAATTGAAAAATACAAAATCCCGCCACCGTCCGTGGGTGTCCGTGGTCACGGACAACCCGTCCGTGGTCCCAGACAATGAGTCCGAGGTCACGGACAACCCACGGACAGCGGGTTTTCGATGGTTCTCGAGGGTGATTTGAGCTCAAATTATATGGGTATGCAGCCTGAAAGATTTTAAACACGTTAGTAACTGAAAGAACTCAATTTGACATCAAAATCAATACAAAACTTAGCAAACAAGTAACAAGGCAGTAGCTAAAACAATTAGCAATACAGGAACGAAAAAGAGTTGGTTTAAGCCCAAATTTGGAGGCAAGACTGATAATGTCGTGGAGAGTTAGGAATGTGGGATTTCTACCTGTTTTACTTTCGGATTCACAATGATTCTTCACACCGGGAATCGTAGAGTGCTCCGTTTGTGGTAGACCTGAAAGATTTTCGAACCGAGCTTCTGGTGGTTGGTTGTTCTTGCTGTTCTTCACGTTTTGGTGGTGTTTTTGTGGGGTTTTGATGATTATTGGTGCGTTGGGGATTGGAAAACGTGTTTAGATGGTGATCTCGGGGGATTTTTGATGTGATTTTGGTGCTTGGAGGTGTAAAAACGTGGAGGACTTGTGACAGCTAGGTTTTCTGGTTGTTTAAGGTTCTTGAGGTTCTGATTTGATCATGGGATAAGGTTCCTTATATAGGCTTCCTTAAAGAAAGAAAAATCCGGTAAAAACCGAGATTTACCGACGTTTTGACTCAAGGGCTTCCAAAAGGAATTTGATTATGAAATTTTACACATGGGTAAAGGATGATATTTCTGATTTTTCTAAAGTGGAATCAAATTTTTTGGATATTGAAATATTGTTAAATTCAATTTCTCGTCAAATTCAATCAGAAATTGCTAGAAAATTATTGGAAATTCGAAAAATCAAAATTCCAACGACATTATGCTTAGAATGTCATCCTCTATCATGGGTTAAAATATCAAAGCATTTTGAATTGATTTGACCCTTCTTTGGAGGAGAGAGAATGCCTATAGAGGGCTTAAGAGCCTTGAAAATTTACAAAAATGCCCCTGGAGATGATTAAGCTGTCCCTAGTACCCTGAGATGTGCCGATCGAACCAGGAACCCTTGCTACTTGACCAAACTAGCCTATTAGTGGAGACTCCCTTCCGGGGGGGTTGAAATTTTGGGTATAACACTATGATACTCCCTTCAGGTCGATATCTATTCTTCATCCTTCCCTTCAAGATTCCCATGTATCTCTCAAATGGATACATGTATCTTAAATATATAGGACCACATAATTTGATTTCTCTTACAATATGAACAACCAAGTGGACCATGATATCAAAAAACAAGGGTGGAAAATACATTTCAAGTTGACACATCGTAACAACAACTTCACGTTGCAGACTGTCTAGTGTATCAACATCCACGACTTTATTGCACACTGCATTTAAAAAGAAACATAGTCTTGTAATTGCATTCCGCACATCTTTCGGCAATATACCTCGAATGGCAACAGGAAGTAGATGCAACATCAGAATGTGATAATCATGAGACTTCAACCCGATCAACTTCAAGTCCTTCATTGACACAAGACTTTTCCAGTTAGATTAGTAACCCGTAGGAACCTTAAGGGAATGAAGACATTTACAAAAGCTGCTATTCTCATTCTTAGACAAAGTGTAACATGCTGGAGGTAAAAATCTTCGTTTGCCTCTTTCTTGGGGATGCAACTCCTCACGTATGCCCATAGCTTGCATGTCTTTTCGAACCTTTATTCCGTCTTTAGTTTTCCCAGGTGTGTTAAGCAAAGTCCCAACAACAGCCTCACCAACATTTTTGACAGTATGCATGAAATCAAGACAATGCCTAACAGATAAATGTTTCCAATACGGAAGTTCCCAAAATATTGAAAATTTTTTCCAGATTTTTTTTTGGGTAGACTTGGACGGAACACCGAAAGCATTGTCAATGTCTTTCATTTTTTCATAAATCTCTTCAGAACTCAGAGGTATACGAGCAACACGTGTCTCAGTCTTTCAGTTGAATAACTTCCTCTTTTTACGGTACGGGTGAGGTGATGGCAATAATCTAAGATGACACATGAAGACGTTTTTTCCACAAAATTGTAGACGATCAGAACAAGTGTCGTCCTCACATATTGGGCAAGCAAATGCGCCTTTTACTGTGTATCCAGATAAGTTCCCGTATGCTGGAAAGTCATTCACTGTGCAAAAAACCATGGCACGAAGTGTAAAGTTTTGTCTGGCGTAACTGTCATAAACCACTGTCCCCTGATTCCATAGCAATTTCAAATCGTCAATCAGTGCTGCAAGGTATACATCGATGTTATGTCCTGGTTGTTTAGGTCCAGAAATCAACAATGATAACATTATGTATTTCTGCTTCATACACAACCACGAGGGAAGATTGTAGATCACCAATAGAACAGGCCAAGTGCTGTGCTGACTACTTAGACTGCCATAAGGATTCATCCCCTGTACATAACCTGAGTCTCAAATTTCGTCTGTCACTGGCAAAATCTTGAAATCTTCTGTCGATTGTCCTCCATTGAGGTGAATCAGCTGGATGTCTCAGCTTATCATCATTTTTTCTTCCTTCTGCGTGCCATCTTAAATTTTGTGCATCTATGGCATTTGCAAAAAGACGTTTGAATCTTGGTATTATGGGTAAATACCAATTGACTTTTGCTGGAGGACTTTTTTTCTTAGAATTGGATGATTGACCGTCCGTCTGTTTATAGCGTGACAAATGACATTTTGGACACTCATTCAAATGTTTATTCTCTCCTCTGTATAATACACAACTGTTTGGACAAGCGTGTATCTTTTCATACTCCACACCCATTGGACACATCAACTTTTTTGCATCATAAGTGGAAGTAGGAAGATTGTTATCATCTGGAAGCATGTCGTGGAATAGTTCTAGTATTGCCGTAAAGCTCTTATCCCTCAAGCCAAATCTTGCTATAAGATTGAATAAATGCAGAACGGATGTCAACTTTGTAAATTTGGTCCATCCGGGAAACAAAGGGGAACGTGATGCATCAAGTAATCTTTGATATTCAGCCGGCTTGTCTGTGAAATTATCTTCAACATCTTGCAACATAGAGTCCAGTTGTTCAATCTTATCACTGTTTACGTTGATATCAGTGTCACTCAGATCACGTGTATTATCAAGAAATGTAGTATCGTTTGTGACCATTTCTGGTTCGTTGTTCGGTTCAGTGGAAGTTCGCACCCTGCTATTGGCTCCTGACGACTCGCCATGCAAAAACCATATCTTATAGTTCGGCATAAATCCACGCCTTGATAGATGAAATCTGATTATATGTAGGTTAGGAAACTTATTGCGAAGTTCACATTGTGCACATGGACAGGGAATGTGTGCCTCGTTCGTCCTTTTCTAATGATCGAGAGCTGCTTTGCAAAATTCATTATCCACTTTTGATTCAAAATAATTCCCTCGCTGACCGTACATCCATTCACGGTCCATTCTACAAACTCCAAATGAAAGTTAAAGCTAAAAAATAACTACAAAAATATATTGATAATGCATAATAAATTAACTTATATTTCAAATAATAAATATAAAAACAACAATAACTAAACTATCTTTGGAAATGATATATAATGATATGGTTCTTGCATGGCGAGTCTGTATAATATATATATATATTATATATATATATATATATTTTAGGTTGACTTATATGTATATATACGTCTTATATAATATATATGTACTACTTGGTGATATGTATATACATATATCTATAATATATAATTTGTTATCTTATTGTGTTGTACTATATATGTATAATTAATCAACTAACTAATTACACAAACAATCATAATAAATGACAAATGATTAATGTTAATTGACAAAATAAAACTAACCTGTCTTTGGTATATGTATACCGTATATGAGGGTGAATGGAAGGACGAGGAGCAAGTGGAACTCAGAGGGAGATAACAGGGTGGATGGGAGTAGCAGAGGTGGGCGGTGAGGGAAGGCAGCGAAGAGCTGACGCGAGTAGATACACCGACGACTTGTATAGTAATCTAATTCGTTGAGATTATATAATCAATACTATATATGACTTATGGGAGAATCAAAACATAAAAACAAGTAAACTATAAATCAACATTTTTAATGTTAATTCATACCAACAGTTCATCACGGACACTCTCATCAATAATTCACACAACAATGGTGATAAAGCATAAAAAGTCACTGACTATTGTATATATATTTTATATAATAGGTTGTCTTATATATATATATACATCTACATATAATATATATAAATACTATTTGGTTATATAAACTTATCTCAACTAACTATTACATAAAAAATAAACTAATTACACAAACAATTATGATAAAGGGTAATTGATTGAGGTTAATTGAAAAATAAAGCTAACCTCTCTTGGTATAAGTGCACCACATATAAATGTTGAACAAAAGGACGAGATTCTCAGGCGGAGCTCAAAGGGAGGTAATAGAGCGGAGGACAACGACAAAGGGAATGTCAAAGGGTGTAACTGTAAAGTATTATATAAATTAGAAGTGAGTATAATAGTTATAGTTATGTAAAAAACTAATAATTATCAACAATTTAGTACTATTAGTCAACATTTTTAATGTTAAATTATACGATAATTCACCAATGTCATTTACTTGTCAACAATTCACACAAACAATGGTAAAATAGCAAAAAAAGTCAGTGAAATTGGTTAAGTCATTTCATCGAACACCTTGCGAGCATATAGATTATTTTCAAAAATTCACCACATATAGCATTTCCAATTAAACCAATCAATAACTTACACTCCAGATGACATATATCAATCAACAATGACATATAAACAACAAATTAAGACCGAATTCAACAAAAATTCGATAGTTAAAATCTGGAAAAAACTAACCTAATTCGCCTCTGTTTGCAACCGAACTTGGCAGCTGCAGCGGTGGCGACAGTGGCTGGTGGGGGCGACTACAGGCGGCAGCGACGGTGGTGGCTGGCGCGGCGGCGTTCGACGGAAAGAAGGGCGGTGATTTGGAGGCGATTTGGAGAAGAGGGTTCGAATGGGGGTGAGAGTCGCGCGCGTACTGAATTCAGTAATGTCGAGCTCGAGTTGGGGGTAGAAATAAGAGGCATTTTTGGCGGTTGTATAGAGGAACCGCCGAAAAACATGTTTTTTTTTAAAACAAACATCATTTTCGGCGGTTGTATATAGGAACCGCCGAAAATAATAAGTGTTTTTTGGCGGTATTTTCGGCGGTTCCTGTATACAACCGCCGAAAAGGATGTTTTTTTATAAAAAACATGTTTTTTGTCGGTTCCTCTTTATAACCTCCGAAAATTCCTCTTACCTGACACTCTTTTTCGGCCAAATTGTTAAAACCGCTGAAAATTGGGGGCCGAAAAAGGCCTTTTTTCTACTAGTGTTTCATTGAAATCATCCTTAGGAACACATAAGCTCTACCTAGCATTTCCATTTAGGCACACATAAGCCCTGCCTTCCATAAAGTCATCCCTAGGCACACATAAGCCCTATCTTGCATTTCCATCCTTACATAAAAACACCCTTAGGCACACAAAATCCCTACCTAGCATTTCCATTTAGGCACACATAAGCCCTACCTTCCATAAAGTCATCCCTAGGCGCACATAAGCCCTGTCTTGCATTTCCATCCATACATAGAAACACCCTAAGCACACATAATCCCTACCTTGCATTTCCTACCTCTCATAAAATCATCCTTATGCACACATAAGCCCTACCTTCCATAAAGTCATCACTAGGCACACATAAGCCCTATCTAGCATTTCCATCCTTACATAGAAACACCCTTAGGCACACATAAGATATACCTAGCATTTCCATTTAGGCACACTTAAGCCATTTCTAGCATAGAAACCATCATTAGGCACACATAAGCCCTTCCTTGCATAGAAACCAGCATTAGGCACACATAAGACCTACCTTGCATTTCCTACCTCTCATAAAATCATCCTTAGGCACACAAAAGCCCTACCCTGCATTTCATACCATAGAATCATCTTCAGGTATGCACGAGCCCTACCTTGCATACTGCATCATCAAACATTCCATACCATTTGCATAACCAAGGCTCGCATAAGCCCTGGCTATAGATGTTGACAAGGTGATGACAATAAATCCTCCTTAGTTATGTCAGCTTATTTTGAGATCAACAAATGGTGGGCAAAGGCAATAAGTCCCCAGGGTTTATACCAGGAGTTATCCCTGTACACCGGTTTGCGGGGCAATGGCAATAAGTCCACATAGGGTCCAACCAGGAGCATTGGCACAGGTTTTGGTCCTTAAATGCACCGAGCATCATTTACATATCATCTTCATTTGCATATCATATGCATAATCATATCCAATAGCATGTCATGCATACAACTTTCATATCTGCATTTTTAAGGTTTTCAAGACCTTCAATACACAGTCCATCACACCCTTTTTTCTCAGTTCAAAATCAAGTTGACGGGGGGCAATCTGTTATACCCAAAATTTTATCCCCCCGGAAGAGAGTATCTAGAAACACAGGTACTAAAAGGGAGCTTGGTCAAATAGCAAGGATTCCCAGTTTGATCGGAACATTCTGGGGTGCCAGTAGCAGTTTGGTCATCTTTAGGGGCATTTCTGTAATTTTTCAGGGCTCCTAAGCCCCCAATGAGCTTTCTCTCCTCCCGAAGAAGGATCAACTCAATTTGAAATGCTTTGAAATTTTAACCCATGATAGAGGATGACATTTTGAGGATAATGAAATTGGAATTTTGATTTTTTGAATTTCCAATAATTTTCTAGCAATTTCTAATTGAATCTGACGAGAAATTAAATTTAAAAATATTCAAATATTTAAAAAATTCGATTCCACCTCCGAAAAATCATCATTATCATCCTTGAAACGTGGCTAAAATTTCTTAGTCAGATTCTTTTAGGAGGTCACTTAATTAAGATTCCAAAAAAATCTCGTTTTCACTAGATTTTCTTTATCTTAAAGAAAGTCTATATAAAGGAGCAAAACTTTTAATAAAATCAGAAACATACAAGCTCAAGAACCCTAAGGAATCATAAAACAAAGCCTCTCTCCACTCTCTCACATTTTCCAGCACCCAGCCACCAAAATCATACCAAAATTTCCCCGAAATCACCACCTAAACTTGTTTTCCAACTCCCAAAGCATGAAACATCATCAAAATCCCACCAAAACACAACCAAAACATGTGGAATACCAAGAACAACCAGTGACCAGAAGCACTGTTCGAAGTCCCATCGAACCTGCCATCAACGAAACTCCCGATGAATCCTGACGTGAAGAATCATTGTGAATTTGAAGGTAAAACAGGTAGGAATTCTAATTTTCTAACTCTCCACGACTTTATTAACCTTATCTCAAAATTTGGGTTCAAACCAACTCTTTTTGGCTTCTGTATTGCTAATTGTTTTCGCTTCTGCCTTGTTACTTGTTTGCTAAGTTTCATGCTTAATTTGACTTCAAACCGCGAATATTTGATTACTAACATCTTGGAAATCTTTCAGGCTATGCGTGCATAAGTTTTGAGCCAAAAACATCGTCGGGAACCACAAAAAACCCACCGTCCGTGGGTGGTCCGCGACCTCGGACCTATGGTCCGGGACCACGGACATCCATGGACGGCGCTGGGATTTTTATTTTTAAATTTTTTTTAGGGTTTAACGGTACATGTCCGGGCCCATGGATAGCCTGTCTGTGGCCCTGGACTTTTCAAAATTTTGTTTTGTGTTTAATTCAACTTTTATTTTCACATAGATTAACTAGGGTCCGTGGTTACGGACATTAGGTCCATGGCTACAGACGGATACAAAATTTGACCTAATTTTGCCTCCGAAACCGTAGTTTTGGTAACTTCAGTTTTACTTTAATTTTTTGCCAAAAAATGTTAAAAAATACAAAAAATCAGAAGCGCGCACTTATGTTGAAATGACTCGTAATAAGCCATAACTAAACTAAGTAGAGGAAAAATGACTTCAAGGGTAATGAAAGTGATTGAACCCTAATTAAGTCGAATATCAAGCCCCCGAACCCAAACTCTCCTTTCCTAATTTGATCTAGGTTAAAATTAGGTGGCGACTCATAATAGGTTCTAGTGAGCTAACATAGGTTTTAATAATTATGGTTATATGACTTAGTAAATAAACTTAGGTTATAAGAGAGCCTAAAACTTGATCAAATCATAATCAACTCGAATCAACATAGGATAGGGTTTAAAAATCTAGGCTCACACGATGTTACACCCTAGTTAACCTAAGTGAAAATAAAAGTTGAAATTAAACAAAACAAAATTTTGAAAAGTCTGGGGCCATGAACAAGACGTCCATGGGCCCGGACATGCTTTGTGAAACCCTAAATATTTGAAAATTTAAAATACTGCCGCCGTTCGAGGATGTCCGTGACCACGGACTACCCGTCTGTCGGACCGGACATAGCGTCCGGAGCAGCGGACCACCCATGGAAGACGGGTTTTAGATGGTTCCCGACGGTGTTTTTCGCTCAAAATTTATGGATGCGTAGCGTGAGAAATTTCCAAGATGTAAGTAATCAAAAAAGTTCGGCTTCAACTCGAATTTAACACAAAACTTAGCAAACCAGTTATTAGGCAGAAACGAAAGGAAATGACGATACAGAAACTGAAATAAGTGAAATAATCCAAACCTATATACATTAAATTAGAATATAATAAGGCTAAAACATGCTTTAGAAACATTGGTAGACAAGTTAACCATAGAAAACACAAGAATGCACCATAAAGACAATTTATGCAAATACTTGCTCAAGACCTTGTGTAACCTTGGTTAGGACCCAAAGGGAATTCCTAGACCTCATTAACATTCTAAAGAACATGTTAAAATAATTACCAAAGAAAACCAAGATCAAAAACAAGTTAAAACACAAATTGTGCTTTAAGACTCCTTAAAGCACATTTTTGAAAAATTGTCTTACAAATGAGTTTTGAGTAGCTAGATGACAAATTATACACCTTAATCAACATGTTTACTAATTAGTATCACATTAGGAAGCCTAATTCAAAGAATTAATTTAAAATCACAAATTGGCACTAATTGTGAATAGTACACAAATAGTGCTAAATTAAGCATTAAGTCTTCCTCAATTAGTCAATGGTCAAATGACCCTCCCTAAAATATCTAAGGGGCTGGTTTTAAAATGGTGACTCATCACCTAATTCAGCCATATTTTGTACAAAAAGAAGGAGGAGGAAATTCACTATTTACCTTACTTTCCACACAAGTCTATCTCTTTACTTACCTCTCTCCTCTCTTCTCATTTCCTTCCCTCCCAACCAGCCACCTTCATTCCCTTATTCTTCCTCACATAAAAGATTTGAAATTCCATGGTTCTTGAAATTCCATGGCTCCAAATCACAAACAAAATACATAATCTTGTTAGTTGAGTCAAGACCTTGCTTTCTCCATTTTCAAAACCTTCAAAGCTGAAGTTGGACTCCATTTAAGGAGCTCCATTTTAGGAGGAAAATACTTAGTCTAGAACTAGATTACTCCCTCTTTGGTTCAAGGTAAGAAAAGCTTTGAAAATTTATGTTTCCTCCCATTTTCATATATGGCCAAAAATTTCCTTACCAAGATGGTTTATTTCATTCTTTGTATTAGTGTTAATTCAATATTCAAGAGCTTAGTGGAAGCTTTACTTTTTTAATTCCTTGCCAAAACAGCATTCTAAGATTCCTAAGGTAATCATCCAATTTAGTGCACTAAGCACTCTCTTAATATTTGAGAGTTGTTTTAATGAGTCTAATGGTTTTACCTAGCACTCATTATCTTAATTTGAACCTTGGTTAGAAGTTTAACAAGTGATCAAACTTTCTTGGCTGATTTCCAATCAAGAAAGCCAAGAAAAGAAGAGAGACAAAGGGCTTGAAATCTTAAGATAAATGATCCACCTTAATGTAGTTTAATGCCTTAAGGAATTGTGTTTATGTTTATATAAACAAACTTATTAACTTTTCACTAAGGAGATAATGACTTATGAGTTAGAAAAACAATCACAAGTGAAGTATAAGAGCTTTTATCAATTGCCATGGGACTATTGTCGTGTGTAGGTGGTTACATTGATTATATGGTTTATTCATGTCATTTAAGGGCCTAAAAGCCATGTAATTTAAGTGCCTAAGAGCCATGTCATTTAAGAGCCTTAGTGCTATGCAATTTAAGATTAATGCATTGTGATGTTAATGGATGTATTTGAGTGTAATTGGCGTGTCGAGAACATCCACTAAGGATTTAGTTGACTTGTGATGATTAGAGAAGGAAAAACTATGCATTGGGCATAGTAATATAGTGGAGAAGCTATGGAAACTTTTAAGTAGAAACCAAGTGTTTTAGGTGTAGTTGTGAGTTACTGTGACCTAGGTTGCACTAGGAGTCATTAAAAGAAATTTGGGTAGAAATGAGTTAACTAAGGTATTCTTATGAATTAGAATGACCTAGAGTTGTTTAGGAGGAATTGGAGATCAAATAGGTGAATTGACACACCAAAATTGTGGTATAAGGTGTGTGTTTAATTATGCAAAAATCTATAGAAAAATGATGTAAAATGTCTTGAGATGATCTAGATATGAACTACAATGTATAACCATGAGAATGATGAGAAACTTGAGTAAAGGAGATGAAAGTGTCTAGGAAAGATTTATAATGGTCAAATGATTGTGAGTAAGATGCAAGATGTCATGAGGATGAGTAGGAAATGCATTAATATGTGCAAGGTTTGAAAATGAGGAGTATAATGTCTAAAAGGAAAGGAAATAAGTTAAAAAGGGTTAGTATGACCAAGGTGTGCAAGAATGATGGAGTATAAAAGATTGTAAGTGAAACAATTGGATTATTAAAGATTTGTGAGCTAATGGACATTTTAGAAACCTAAGAAACTAAGTTGCAAGTGTTAAGAAATAAGAGTGGGAATTTGTGTAAAATGACCAAAGATTAAGTGAAGAGTTTGGGCAATGGTTTAGAAAGGTTTAATGTGTTATAATGGTGTTAGAACATGTTAGGATACATGTGGAAAGATTTGAAAAGAAATGGGCAAAGAAACAAGTTTAGAGTAAGAGTTAAAACTGTAAAATGTTACAGATTAATGTATGGTCCGGGACTTTGTCCTTGGATAAAGTCCTGGACCACACATGAAAAACTACCAAAAATCCATGTTTAGGTTGGTCCGGGACGTAGGTCGTGTAATAAGTCCCGGACCAGCACTAAAAACCGGCCAAAATTGTACTAGAACATTGGTCCGGGACTTAGGTTAAGGATAAAGTCCCGGACCACACCAATTTTTCACCCGAGAATTTTTGCAAGGACTTGGTCCGGGACTTAAGAGCCGGACCATGTCCAGGACCAGCACTGCCGTGAGTTTGTAAATGAATTAGAAAGAGGGGAATTGAATGGTACGGGTATTAGATGATTGTTAGGACTTTTTTGGCGACATATAATGGTCATTAGGGGTGTGAATAAGTAAGATATAATGAGAATTAACTAACGTATGTGATTAAGGTTGAACTACAATGACTTAGTAGTTATTAATCAGGAACCATTAGTGATGAATGAACTAGATTAATTAAGTGGAATTAGCCACCCGATTCAATGAATGTTACAGGATTTTAGTATGAAACCGGTTTGAGTGTTGTGTGCTTATGTGTTAAGACTAAACAAGATAAAGCATGAAACCGGTTTACCGTATTTGTTTGTGTGTTCGTATTATACAAACACGACTTACCTTTGAGTTTACTTACTACCAACGCTTAGTAAACAATTGTATGAGATTATGAGACACTCCCTAATATTGTTTGGTTAATACCCGAAAGAGGTTTAACTAATAACTTTGTCTTTGATACTTCTACTAACTGGAACTTGGGGGTGAGGAATCCGGGACCGACTCCGGTCATGCATGTATGAAGTGGGAGGTAGGAGGTCGGTATTTGTATCAGGTCCGACTTCCGTTTGATACTCGTCTATGACTTTTTGTCTAGAGACAATAAACAGACTTGACCACTGAAATCCCCTAAACCAAAGTATGGTAAGTAAACATCAATTTAGGATGTAATAAGGCTAAAACATGCCTTAGAAACATTGGTAGACAATTTAAACCAAATAAAACACAAGAAAACACCAAAAAGTCAATTTAAGCAAAAACATGCTCTAAGCTTGGCGTAACTTTGATTAGGACCCAAAGATCATTCTAAGACCTTATTCACATGCAATGGACATGTTAAATCAATTACCAAAGAAAAACAAGCTCAAAAACAAGTTAAAACATAAAATGTGCTTTAAGGAGTCTTAAAGCACATTTTAGAAAAATTGTCTTAGAAAAGGGTTTTGAGTGGCTAGATGACCAAGATTATACCTTAATCAACATGTGTACTACTTATATCACATTAGGAAGCCTAAATCAATGAGAAACCAAAAATTTCACAAATTTGTGCACTAATTATGAATAGTGACCAAATAGTGCTCAAATTAGACTTTAGTCCACTTTACTTAATTAAATGGTCAAACTAGCCCATAAATATTTAATTAAGGAAGGGGGGATGGTTTTTTAATAGGTGAGTCATCACCTTATGCCAGCCAAGTTAGACAAGAAGAGGGAAATAGAGAAAGAAGACTATTTGCTTTATTAGGTAAATATCTTACCTTAACTACCTCTCTCCTCTCTACTCTTCATTCTTTCCTTCTTCCACCGTTTTCTTCTTCTTCATCCTCTCAAGAAACCGTAAGAACCATCCTCCATACTTCTCCACCTTGTCTTGCTCACCAAAGTCACAATATTCCTTCAAATCAAAAACTAAGCTTAGATTATTGTTAGTTGGAGCAAGTCCTTCAATTCTATCTTTTTAAATCTCTCAAAGCTCAAGTTTGATTCCATGGAGAAACTCCGTTGAAGAGGGAAAGTTCAGTTTTAAGAGCTCGTTTCATCTCCTTTATTCAAGGTAAGAAAAGTGAAAGAAAATAAAGTTCCTTTCAATTTGTGCATTACCGAAAATTGACTTCTCATGGGGTCTTGTTGTACTCTTTGATTTAGCCTTAATTCAATCTCCAAGGAACTATTGGACATCCTCTTTGATTCCTTACCAAAGTATATCTTAAGACTCAAACGGTAATCATCCATTTTAATGCTTTAAACACTCTTTTTAACCTAAGAGTAAATTCCATGAGTTTAGGTATGTTCCTTAGTACTCATTAGATTATTTTAATGTTGATTAGAAGATTGGGAAGAGAACTAAAGTCCTTGGCCGAAATCCAATCAAGAAAACCAAAGGAGGAAAGTGAGAAAGAGCTTGAAATCTTAAGGTAAATTACTTACCTTAATGTTGATTAATGTCTTAAAGGAGTGGTGTTTAGAAAGGAACCAAGATGTAGCCTAGAGCATACATTACAATATGGTTTATATAACCTAGGAAAGGAATATGAACAAGCTTAAGAACTTGTGAACTTGTGACTAAGGAGCAAATGGAAAATGAGTTAGTAAAATAAGCATAAGGTGGATTATAAGATCATTTATAATTGCTATGAGATTGAGTGTTGTGTAAATGCAGGTTGAAAGCCATTTATGTGGGAAAATCAGTGTTTAATTATGTCATTTAAGGGCCTACGAGCCATGTCATTTAAGGGCCAAAGAGGCATGTCATTTAAGAGCCTTAGTGCTATGCAATATTAGATTATTGCACCTTATTGTGTTGGTTATGAATGGTTTGAATTGGGTGAGAAATATCATGAGGAAAAGATTTGATGTGTGTGTGTTGATTAGAAGAGAAAGACTATGCATATGGGCATGATAATATACTAGAGGAGTTATGGCGGAATTTGAGTAGAAAACAAAATGTTTTTAGAGGTTGTTGTGAATTAAAGTGACCTAGGTTATACTAGGAATCATTAAAGGAAATTTGAGTGGAAATGAGTTAACAAAGGTGTTCATGAGGATTAGAATGACCTAGAGTTGTCTAGGAGCAATTAGGGGTTAGCTGGGTGCATTAAACACACCAAAATCATGGTATGAGGAATGTTAAGACTTGTGCAAAAATTTGGAGGAAATGTTGCATAGTGTCTTATGATGATTTAGGTATGAACTAGAGATTATAACCTTGAGAATTTTGGGTAGCTTGTGTAAAGAGATAAGGATTCTAGTAATGAATTAATAAGTGTATAGCTTGGATGGTAATGAGCGGACATGGGTGATGGAGGTGAAAACTATAAGAGAATGTTGTAACTTGTCAAGGGAATGACTAGAAATGGATAAGAGTGTATAACCATGTGAATGGTGACTAAATTGAGTAAAGGAGATGTAAATGTTGAGAAGAATTTAGAATGGTCAAGTTAGAGAGAGGAAAATGAGTACAAGGGTAAGTAATTGTGTAGTTGGGTGAGGAACAATGTTAAGGTGTTAAGAGGATGGCTAGAAATGCATAAGTATGTACAAGTTTAGGAATGATGAGTCGTAAGTGTAAAGGAGAGAAAGTTGTGCATGGAGATGCAACATGACCTTGAGAACTTTGAAAAGTTTGAGTTAAGGAGAGGGGGATGATTGATAAATGCTTGAGTAGTCAAACTGGTTGAGAGGAAACACTTTGGTTAGTTGAGGTTTTAGGCAAGTTTACATGTTGGAAGAATAAGGAACTAAGTTTTAAGTGTTAGGGATTTAGTAAGAATTTGAGTAAGTGATTAAGGAATTTGGAGGTGGGTTGAATAATGAGTTTGGTGGATGATTTAAGAGGGTATTAATGTGCCAAAATGATGTTGGAACATACTAGGACACTTGTGGAGAAGATTGGAGTGAAATAAGCACTTTGGAAAATGGTTCTGTAGTGGACCGACCAGGGGACCGACCCTATCTTGGTCGGTCAAGCAAAACTGTCAAAATCGGATGCTTCTGCATCCGGCCGACCTAGGGGACCGACCCAGGGTGGGTTGGTCGGCCTTGTATAAAAAAAAAAGAAAAGAAAAGAAAGAGTGGCATTAGTGGTACACCATTAGGAGAGTAATGATGATTAGAAAGATATGTACATAAGAACTTAAGATATAAGTAGAAGTAAAATGACTTAAGTGGTTAAGTTTAAACTACAATGACTTAGACGTTATTAATCGGAAATCATTAGTGATGATACGAGTCAGGTTAATTGAAGTAATTAACCACCCGATTAGATGAATGTTTTTGGGTTTGAGTGTTTGGACTCCGGAGGAGAATAGCCAACCGAGTGACCAACGGTGAACGGTATGGTTTTCTTGTAGCCTGCTTGCTAAGGAGGTGTATCTCGTCTTGTGTGCTATTTGTTTATGTTTTCCGACTAAACAAGATAAAGCATGCAACCGGTTTATTGTATGTGTTGTGTGTTGTATGAAACTAACATAACCTACCTTTGAGAACTTACTAACTAATGTTTATTAAACAATTATGTAAGAATTAAGGAACACTCCCTAATATTGGTTTGTTAGTAACCGAAATAGGTTTAACTAACAAACATTGTCGTTGAGACTTTTACTAACTGGAACTCGGGGGTGAGGAATCCGGGACTGACTCCGGTCATGCATGTTGAGTTAGGAGGTCGGTATCCTTATCAGGTCCGTCCTCCATTTAGGCTTGTCTTTGGACTTGTCGCCTAGAGTCGACAAATAGATTCGGCCACCTTGGATTATAGTTCAAGGTGGGAGGAAAGATTAGATGGTGCAGTGGGATCTCCAAAATCCCAAATTTAAGAAATGTTTTTTATTTAACCAATGGAGTTGATAGCTCATTGGCTAGGGTTACTTTGACCCGACAAAGATAAACATTGAGTTAAGAAATAACCAATCAAATTAAAGAACGGTTGGAACACTGAGATGAGAATGGATATGATAAGAGCAAATATGAGAACTAAATGTTTCTCGAACTTAAGGAGTTAAAATCTAACTTGTTTACTTAAGGAATGCTTATTGAGTCGTTCACTGTGTTTGAGCTATGAGCTGCATATATTGTGTGGTGTTTATTGTACTGCCTATTAGTGTTGTATAAATAATCAATCGCATGTATATGACAAGTAGTCGTGCGTAGCCCCATTAGCTTGGCAGCTACACGTTAATCATACCAGCAAAGGTGCTGAGCCCCTAGGGGAATCCATATTATTTTGCAGGTGAGAAGTAGTAGATGACCCGGCTTGAGAGTAAGATGGGGTAGACGTATCACGGGTTTAAGTTTGACCTACGAGTTGTGCATGTACTCTCGTATTGAGTATATGTAAATGGTTAAGGCTTGTAAGTACTAATGTTTGGTATATTTGGGTCCATCAGACCGTAGCTAGATCTTGGAGTATTTAGTATGCCTAGTTAGTCACGTGGGTGACTGACACCGGTAACACCAATTGTTGTAAGAATTCCGCTGCAATGTTGATATAAGTAAATGGAGGTTTATGAGATGAGTATGTATTTATGAGTTGGGGTGTTACAAAAAGTGGTATCAGAGCGTAGTTACACTCTGACGATTAGAATTACCGAACTTAGGAGAATACCGAGTTAAGATTTGAGTTATGGGTTAAGGGTTGAGAGATAGTGCGAGAGGTGCGTTAGTTAGGACTTCTCGGTGTTTACCGGATACCTAAAATACCTAAACTCCCCCTCCATGTTCCTAGATTTGAAATACGGGGAACAAACGCCAGAGAGAAGAAAGCCTTCTCTTACTCGGGGAAACCCGATCTGGCTGTTAGTTAACATTAAGCAATACGAGAAGCACCTCGTTGTTCGACGGTTTACGAAAATTTAAAGGTTTGAATTGGAGCGCAACATTGAAAAAGGCACTGCCAACGAAATTCTACCAATAAGAGAACGGTAATTACCGACAACATGGGTCAAAATTCTACACAGTCGAGATACCCCGCCATACCAGTAAAAAGAGAAGCGACATGAGTACCGGACAACGGTCCGAAAGAGCATAACAATGGGATAATACCGCACATGAGAATAAAGACTACCAAAGAGTCCATTATGAAACGGGAGCTCCAAACCCCATACGACTTGAAAACTTGCGAGGACCTGACGGGCATAGTGCAAGCGACTAAGGAAACGTATACAAATTGTATACCAAAATAGGACTACGACGTAGTGCCTAGGGGAGAATCAATACTCAGTAACCACGACAAATGCGTGGGAACGGGAGTGAGGATTGAGGTGTAAGTAAATAACAAGGGGTCCCCTCAGGAAGAGGAACGCCCTGACAAGTGACTATACTGTCAAAACAATCAGGAAACTGTCTAGATGGTCAGTTATCCAAAACAACCGGACAGCGAAAGAGTCCCTGGGACTACAGATTGCATGGAGATTAGGAGGAGGTACCACTACCGACGTACATGGTACTGATAGCCCATCTTGCATGGCGTACTTGCCATAGCAAGTGCTATCATGACTAAGCTGTACCAAAGCCATCATGGCAAGATAGCGGAATGCTACAGTTGTAATACACGTTAGTACTGGATTGCAAATCCTTAAGAACTGGAGAATGAGACCTTGGAAGGGCCCGACGGCCTGACCACGACGAACTAGTTGACACACCAGCCAGCAGGGAGCTGGACTTGGTCCAAACCCTAAACGATGTAAACATCTACAACATTGCAATCTACTTCAACAATAAGCGACCGACACTGCAGGTAGGTATAACAATCCCACATTAAGAGACCACTCAACAATGCGAGCAGAACCCTACATAAGAAATAACCTACCTAAGGAATGTATTACGAAATACAATGGAGACAATCGACGTAACGACTTTCAACAAGTACGGGGTAGAACCCCCAAGATGACCACTAAGAATACCAGTAACAAACATTCTTCATTGAAGATGTTGGTAAACCTCAGAAACAGGGACAGAGGGAGCGAACTTAAGCTATAGCCTACCAAGGATTAAAGACATTCAATCTCGACAGAGGGAAGCTTAGAGGACTACACCATAGAGTCGGCGTAGTCGAGCCGAACAAACTCATAACCAATAGTTAGTATTGTTGCCTGACTCATTGACACCCAAGTATGATTAATCATTGACAGGTGGCATAGTCAACAAGGGTTGAACGGAATTTTGAGATGGAAGCGCATGATAACAAGGATAAATACCCAACTTAGACATATTGAGGTAGATGCCTAATGCGAACCAAACCTTAAGTGCTAAAAGACTCAAGCCTTTAAGAGCGGAAATATTGTTGCAGACACTGAACAATGTCAAACCGTCTGAACAAACTTCCATAGCGGGAAGCAGGATGCAGCAACTTACCATGAAACTGGTACTACATTTAACATGTGACCTAACAGTTGAGAGAATCCAAAGAACCAAAAACTTATGAGGATAACCTATAGATATGTAACGGTACAACAGTGAACCTGAAATACCCCAAACATAGATATGGTGTTTAAGTAACAAACTAAGATATAAGAAGGCTAAATAATGCCTTAGAAACATTAAAAGAACCATTTTAGTCAAAGAAAATATAAGGAAACACCAAAAGAGTAGTTTAAGCAAAAGCGTGCTCTAAGCTTGGAGAGACTTGGGTGAGCACCCAAATATTGTTCTAAGACCTTAGTAATATCCTAATGGTCATTATAAACCAATTACCAAAGAAAACCAAGCTTGAAAACAAGTTCAAACACAAAATGTGCTTTTAGGAGTCTTAAAGCACATTTTTGAAAAATTGTCTTGTAAATAGGTTTTGAGTGGCTAAATGTCCATCATTACTCTTTAATTAACATGTGTACTAATTAGTATCACATTAGGAAGTCTAAATCAATGGGAAATCAAAAATTTCACAATTATGTGCCTTGTTTAGTGAATAGTAACCAAATAATGCTAGTTTAAGACATTAGTCAAAGTAGGTCAATTAAATGGTCAACAAAGACCACAATACACCTTGTTTGACTAAGGGGGACGGTTTTTAAGTGTGACTCACCACACTTATCTAGCTAAGTAATGAATAAAGCAAAAGTAAGTAAAAACACTATTCACCTTTCAACATAATATCTTACCTTTAGTAGTCCTCTCTCCTCCTTTATTCATTCTTCATCTTCCCCATCGATTGTCTTTGCTCTCTTTCTTCTCTCTCACGTAAGAAGTAACCTCCATGCTAGCTCCATCTTCTTTTGCCCACATCTTGCTCATTTAAGCTCCAAAATCAAAACCAAGTACATATATCTCTTAGTTAGCTCAAGCTCTTCCTTTCTATCTTTTCAAAACTTCAAGAGCCTCATTTTGGAGCCAAGGAAAACCGCCATTAGAGGAGGAAACTCAAGCTTGGAGACTCCATTAGCTTCTCCATTCTCTTAAGGTAAAGAATATGTAAGAAAATCTAGGTTTTCATCATTTTCTTCCCTTGTCTGAAAATTTGTACTCATGGGACTCCATGTTTATGCTTTGTTCTAGCTTGTTTTCTAATCTTCAAAGGATAAAGGAGGTCCTTCTTGCTTCATATCCAAGCTTGTCTTGAGAAACCAAGGTAAAACAATCAATTTAATACCTTAAAACACATTTTAACCTAGGTTTTTATTCCTTAAGGTTAGTGTGTTATTTAGTACTCATTGGAGTCATTGAATATTGGTTAGAACATTGGCAAGGAAAATTTGATTGGTGACCGAGATTGTTCAAGAAAAACCTAAGGAGAAAAGTTGTGGAGCTTGGAAAAAGAACAAGGTAAATGTCTTACCTTAAGGTGTTTAATGCATTAAGGGATGGGATTTAGGTATATGATGAGTGTAGCTTAAGGTTCACATTAGAAAAGGGCTATATATAACCTAGGAGAAACAATGACTATGTTTGAGAACTTGTGACTAAGGAGCCAATGAGAAAAGAGATAGTTAAACAATGTTGAGATGAATTACAAGAAGCATTTTATTTCAATGGGAGCCTTGTTGTGTGTAAGATGTTCTAAGGAGATTCCATGACTAAGGAAGTCCTAGGAAGTTTTAGAGGTTGTCTTGATGAAAAAGGGTGAGTTTAAGGTGTATAATGAGTTAGAATGACCTAGACATGATCATGGAGGATTTAGGAACCAAATGAATGTACTAGTGTATTTAGGACTTAGGCAAACATTGGTAAACTAGTAGAAAAGAAATAATGTGTTGGATGATGGTGTCATAAATTTTTGTAGGAACTTTAAGTAGCTGCATAAAGGAATTTTAGGTGGAGAAAGATGCTTGGGAGATGATGTTATAGTGGTGAGGAAGCATTTTGGCATAGTGGTTATAATAGGTGTGAACCACCACTTAGAAACCTAAAGAGAAACATTACAAGTGTTGACATTATTGCAAGGAAATAAATAATGACTAAGATGGATATTGATGATGAATTAAGGAGTTTAGTGGAGGGCTTAAGGTGTGTTTTAAATGCCCAAACAAGGTTAGACCATGCTAGGAAATGAGATAAGTGTTAAGGATTTAGAAGATGGGTATTTTGGCCTGTCCGAACTTCTGTCCGAATTTGGAAGCTCGGACATGCCCTGTTGCAATTTAACCTTCTGAGTCTCGGCCAGTGTCCGGACTTCAGTCCGACCTTAGAAGTTCGGACACTTGAAATTTTTCCTTTGGAATTTCCCTCGACCTATGTCCGAACTTAGAGAAGCTCGGACACATGTTCGGACACTTGAAATTTTTCCTTTGAATTTTCCTCGACCTATGTCCGAACTTAGGGAAGCTCGGACACATGTTCGGACACACATCTGATTGCACCCTTTTTGAGTCTCGACCTATGTCCGAACTTGGGAAGCTTGGACACAAGTTCGGACGCGGTGCTGTTTTGGCCAAAAACTTTGTTTAAGGTTAGGAAATGGTGGGGATGATTAGGTATTGATGTTATAAGGCTATTAAGGACATGTTTGGTGGGAGTAATGGTCATTAAGTGGGTGAGTAAGTGTAATAGATAATGAGGAAGTGATGCACTTAGGAGTTAAATTAAAAACCATAAGGCTTAGTGAAAAACAATGAGTAAAAGTTGATGTCTAGGGAGGCTAAGTAATTGTATTGAGTTGAATTGAATAATAACCTAAAACTGAATGAATGTTTTAGGATTGGTGAATTGGGACTTGGAAGGAGATAAACCAAACAATCGTCGACGGTGAACGGTACAATCTTTCTTGTGACTTGCTTGCTAACGAGGTGTCCCTCGGCTTGTGTGCTATCTGTTTAATTGCTATGACTAAGACAAGATAAAGCATGCAACCGGTTATATTTGTTCTTGCTGTGAATGTGTTTTCTTTACACTAACCCACGAGACTTGAGATTGTTACTAACTAAGTTTAGTACTTACTGAGTTAAGGATAAGAGTTAAGTATTGGTAGCTGTTGGTTAATACCCGTTAAGGTTTAACTAACACATGGTGTGTAAGGTTTTTACTAACTAGAACTTGAGTGAGGAACCCGGGACTGACTCCGGTCATGCATGCTAAGGTAAGGGGGACGGTATCTGAATCAGATCCGCCCTCCGCTTAAGGACTTGTCTTCGGACTTGTTGCCTAGGGCCGGTTGCCGGCTCAGCTACACTGGACTACCGTCCAAGGTAGGTGGCATTAAGATGGTGCGGTAGGATCACCTAAATCCTAGGTTTGAGATTAAGCTACAACCATTTCCATTCTAGGAACGGTTTATATACTGAGATTAAGATAAGGATAAGACTGAGGTAAGATAAGGAACTGAGGTTAAGGAAATCAGGACTAAGAAGGGGGTTACTAACCCGCTTAATAAGGGAACGCTTGTGTCGTTCATTGTGTGTGAACTATGTATGTTCATCTGTGGATTGTTGTTTATTGCACTTCATGTCATGCTTGTGTACTTAACCAATTTCCATGCTATCGACAATTAGTCGTCGTAGCCCCGTTAGCTTGGGGGCCATGAGAGGGAGTACCAACATTCGTGCTGACCCCCTTTGGGGGCTGTTTTTACACTTGCAGGTAAGAGGCGCATGAAGTCACTCCACGAGTGTAGGAGCGGTTAAACTTAGGATGGGTTGTTTATTTTTGAATGCAGGTTGCACTTGTGCTCCCGTCTGTTTATATTGAATCTGATGTAAGTTTATGACTATGACTTGGATACTTAAACTCGGTTGGTTGGTGGTATTTTGGTTGGTGGTGTTTTGGCCGGTTGTTTGTTTTGGATAAGCGTTGTAAATTGATAAGGCCGGTATATTCTAACGATCAGACCGTGGCAAGGTCCCGGTATTTGTTATTTCCGCTGCGACGAATTCGATTAAGTGTTAAGTTGGCGTTAACCACGATTGACTTTGGATGGGGTGTTACAAAAAGTGGTATCAGAGCGTAGTTACACTCTGATCAAGAAATACCGGACATCAGTAACCACTGAGTTAGGATATAAGTTAAGAAATAAGTGACGGGCTAAGGGTGTGAGCTGCTAGTGTGAGTAGAGTCAGATGACCACTAATAAGTGTGGATCGTCTTTACCGTCTACGGACGTTATAAATTCGTTAACCGAAACAGTGGTGGATACAAATCTAATGTGAGTTGTGATTGTTCAGATGTCAGGAAGGGGAGGCCGAGGCCGTCCCAGAGGCGACGAGACTGAGATACCAGAGGGGCAGACGATCGCAGAGATCATAGCTGCCACATTAGGGCATATGGGCTATCAGCCTGGTGTGGGTGCACCACCTCCACCGCCACAACCCCGGGAACCGAATTGGGTGAAGAGTCTTGCAGACCTTCGACCCGCACACTTTAAGGGGGAGACCGGTCCCGCCAAGCTTGAGGCGTATATCTCCGAGCTGGAGACCACCTTCGAGACCCTTGACGTCCCTGCTGGAATCAAGGTGTGTCTGGCTGCTTTCTATCTGAAGGGGGCGGCAGGCGACTGGTGGAAGCTGGTGAGGGCCGAGCATTTGGCTAAACCAGAGTTCGGCTGGGAGTAGTACACCGCCTTGCTACGAGCAAAGTACTACCCCGCCCATGTCCAGACGAAGAAGCGCTTGCAGTTGGATGCGCTTAAGCAGACCGACAAGATGACGGTGGACGAGTATTACTCAGAGTTCACCGCCTTGCTCCATCTTCTGCCAGGTCTTGGATATTCAGGCCAGATCCTGGTGGACCGCTTCTATGGCGGGCTTAACCATCGACTCCGCTACAGCATGGGGCCGACGAGTTACACTACCTTGCAGGTAATAAGAATAGTTGAGATTTGAGTAAGTAAATGAGTAAGATTTAGATTATGGAAAATAAGAGTGACTAATACTGTGGAAAGCAGGAGTGCTATCATGCCGCTGCTAAGGTTGAGATAACCGTCCAGCTGAGGGACGAGGAGAATGCTAAGAGGAAGAGTGCCGGTAAGAGCATGGAGAACCAAGGGCAAGGAGGGTACAAGAAACAGAAGTACCAGCCTCAGGCCCAGAAAAGTTAGAATCAAAAGGGAAGGAGGAAAAGGAGAAGGCTCCGGAAGAGCCACTGAAGTTGACATATGCATATGCAGCTACACCCCTGCGCTCAAGGGCGCCAAAGGGTAAGGGATTGATATTGAGTGAGTTATTAGACGACTAGTAACCGTCTGAGATATGAGTACTAATATTACGAATGATCAGGATCCGAGACTAAAAAAGGAGCCGGTGGTGGCTACCAGCGACGCTACATCTGTAGGTGGTGTCACAAGGACCACCCCGGGCTCGATTGCAAGGGGAATAAGGTGGAGTGCAACTATTGTGGGGTATACGGACACCGAGCATACGAGTGTTTCTGGAACCCCGCTAGCAGAGCCTATAGACCCGAGACTAGGGGCAAGGGCAAGACTGATCATGGAGCTGGATCTGACAGTCAGAGGAAGGTGCAACAAGCTGCAGACAAGAACCCACGGGTGACCCAGAAGTCGGGACCCACACTACACTTGGTGGACCGGGACGATGAGCCTGAACCCTCATCGAGGCCAGGTACCGCTATAACCACTTAGTAATAAAATTACCTGCTTACCGCATTATCATGCATGTTTGGTGAGTAATTGAGTTAAGTGAGAATGAGATAAGATTAGAACTTAAGTAAGATATAACCTACTACCACTTTAGGAAGCTTCAACATCTGCTACCCAATACCATCTACACCTAACCCGGAGTACACCGACATCGAAACCATAGACTTTCCAACCGAACAATGTCAGGTTATCCGCCCAGGTATGATTTTATTAAGGGGATACCTGACACCCGAAGCGCAAATAGCCATCATCAGGAAATGCAATCAACTAGGAATGGGACCGGGAGGTTTTTTTACACCGGAATACCCAGGGGGAGCAAGAATGAAGTTAAAGATGATGAGCTTAGGCAAGGATTGGAATCCATATGCCAAGATTTACCAAACCACGAGAATGCAAGATGGAGTCTCACCACTGGGAATACCCGAAGAGTTCCATCTAGTTATTACACAAGGTGTGGAGATCGCTCAGCAGTTGGAAGCTGAACCGATTTCAGACATACAAGCAGACATTTGCATTGTGAACTTCTACGAGAAAGATGGGTGACTTGGACTACACCAGGATAAGGACGAGACAACGGAGTCTCTTGAAAGGGGGATACCCGTAGTGTCTTGGTCCATTGGGGATGATGCAGAGTTTTTATACGGCGAGCATAAGCGTGCGGACCGCGCAGATAAGCTGTTACTTAAGTCTGGAGATGTATTAGTTATGGGAGGAGAGTCAAGGATGTTATACCATGGGATTAAGAAAATCAAGCTGAATACAGAACCGTCAGCAGTGATTAATGCAACACATATGAGACCCGGAAGATTAAACCTAACCTTTAGACAATATTAGACATGTAATGTTAGAATGAGATGAGGAATGAGATGTAAGATGGAAGCACATGTTGTAAACAGGATGGTTATGAATAAAATAACAGCGTTGTTCATATAAATTGTTACGACTCTTGTTATACCATCAATACTCATGAAGCTTATGAATACAATTAGGTCATGGACTCGGTACGGAAGGTGCGCTAAGCATACTTACAGAGGCACAGGCCGACGCCAGCGGTACTATCCTCACGGGCACCTTTCCGATTAATGGGATAGAGGCATCAGTTCTCTTCGACTCAGGGGCCTCGCATACCTTTGTCTCGGCATCTTTCGCGAGAAGGTTGGGGCTAGACGCTGATGAGCTACCCGAATTCACGGTTATGCTTCTGTCTATGGAGAAGGTTCGTTGCACTCGCTACTACCGAGGAGCCATTGTCAATATTAAGGGGGAAGACTTTCCAGTCAGTTTTATTGAGTTCAGGGAGTTGGGATTTGATGTTATCTTCGGGATGAACTGGTTGGAGCGGCACAAGGGTCGTATCCTCTGCGCCGAGCATAGATTGCTGCTCAGGAGCCCGTCTGGGGTAACAATATCATACCGCCAGAGGCCCAGAGAGCCTTCGACTAAGATCATCACCGCCATGGCAATGTATAAGGAATTGAGGAGAAAGGAAGAAGTGTACCTCTGCTATGTACAGGACATAGAGTGAGACCCCGAGTTCGACCCCGACTTACAGTTAGTGTCGGAGTTCCCCGACCTATTTCCACGAAAACTGCCCGGCATGCCACCCACTCGGGAGGTAGAGTTCACCATCGAGCTGCCACCTGGTACCGGACTGATAGCCAAGGCACCATACCGTATGGCTCCTGCAGAAATGATTGAGTTAAAGGAACAGTTGAAGGATTTGTTAGATAAAAGATTTATTAGACCCAGTGTATCACCATGGGGAGCGCCGGTTCTCTTCGTGAAGAAGAAGGATGGTAGTCTCCGCCTCTGCATCGACTACAGAGAGTTGAATGCAGTGATAGTGAAGAATAAGTATCCATTACCCCGCATTGACGATCTGTTCGATCAGTTGAAGGGAGCATCTGTGTTTTCCAAGATTGATCTCAGATCGGGGTATCATCAGATAGCCATTAAGGAGGGAGATATTAAGAAGACGACATTCCGGACACGATACGGCCACTATGAGTTTACAGTGATGCCGTTCGGTTTGTCGAACGCACCGGCGAAGTTATGGATCTGATGAACCGCTTGTTCCGGGAGCAGCTGGACAAGTCGGTTGTGGTATTCATCGACGACATATTGATATATTCGAAATCTAAGGTTGAACATGAGGAACACTTGAGGAGAGTATTGGAGTTACTGAGGGAGAACCAGCTATATGCTAAGTTCTCCAAGTGTGAGTTTTGGCTTGACCAGGTCTCTTTCCTAGGTCATGTCATCTCAAATGCTGGGATCTCAGTGGATCCAGGAAAGATTGACGCCGTGCGTACTTGGCCAAGACCGAAGACTGTTACCGACATCCGGAGCTTTCTCGGTCTGGCAGGTTATTATAGGATTTGTTAGGATTTCAGCAAGGTCACGAAACCAATGACCATCTGATGAAGAAAGATGCACCGTTCTTATGGACGGCTGACTCTGAGAGATCATTTCAGAGTTTGAAAGACTCACTGACCACTGCACCGGTCCTGACCATTCCAGACGGTACAGAGGGCTTTGAGGTTTATTGTGATGCATCCGGCAGAGGCCTGGGTTGCGTGCTCATGCAACATGGCAAGGTGGTGGCATATGCCTCACGCTAGTTGAAGAACATGAGGGAACTACCCCACACATGATTTGGAGCTGGGAGCGTAGTCTTCACTTTGAAGATATGGCGCGACTACTTATACGGGGTTAGTGTAACGACTACACCGATCATAAGAGCTTAAGATACATATTTACTCAGAAGGAGTTGAATCTCAGACAGAGGAGATGGTTGGAATTCTTGAAAGACTATGACATTGACCTCCAATACAAAGAGGGAAAGGCCAATGTTGTAGCGGACGCCCTGAGCCGTCGAGCACACTCACTCCATTCGCTAGTTTCTTTCTCCAGCTTGGTTGATGAGGTGCGAGAGGCTCAGAGGACAGATGAGTATATGAGAGAGGTCAGACAGAAGCTGACAGATGGTACCTTTGAGAGTCGGAAATATGACTTCAGACTTCACGACGATGATCTGATCAGACTTAAGGGCCGTTATGCAACCACGGGGCAACACGGATTGAAAGACCGTATACTTAGGGAATCACACTGTTCTTCGGTTTCCATCCATCCGGGAGCCTCTAAGATGTATAAAGACATGAAGAGGTACTTCTGGTGGTCGGGGATGAAGACAGATGTTACCGAGTTCGTCTTGAGGTGTCTCACATGCCAGAAGGTGAAATTCGAGCACCGACGACCGGGCGGAATGGTACAGTCGATGCCAGTTCCGCGTGGAAGTTCCATGATATCTCCATGGACTTTGTAGTTGGACTCCCACCTGCTAGGGGAGGTCTCAACATGATATGGGTGGTGCTGGATCGCCTTACCAAAGTAGCCCGATTCATACCGATGAAGGATACTTGGAAGGTGACCAAATTAGCTGAGTGATTTGAGAAGAAATAATGACATCACGGGATACCAAAGACCATAGTGTCAGATAGAGATACCATTCCTTTCGAGATACTGGAGAGCTACCAGAGAAGCGTGGGTACAAAACTCAAGCTGAGTACCGCGTTCCATCCTCAGATAGATGGTCAGACTGAGCGTACTATTCAGACACTCGAGGACATGCTGAGGGCATGTGCCTTAGACTTCCAGGGCAGTTGGATTGACAAATTGCATCTGATCGAGTTTTCATACAACAACAGCTATCACGCTTCAATCAAGATGGCACCTTTTCAAGTGTTGTACGGTAGACCATGTCGTACACCGCTCTGCTGGGATGAGTCGAGTGAGACGGTCATTATAGGACCAGAATATTTAGAGCAAGTTAAGGTTGAAGTTCAGCAAATCAGGGAGAACATGAAAGCTGCTCAAGATAGGCAGAAGTCGTATGCTGATGTTCGACGACGAGACCTGGAGTTCGCAGTGGGTGACCAGGTATTTCTGCGAGTTTCACCGATGAAGGGTGTATTCAGATTTGGGCAGAAGGGCAAATTAATCCCGAAGTTCGTTGGTCCTTATGAGATTACGGAGCGGGTGGGCCCGGTTGCTTACAGGTTGAATTTACCTACTGAACTGGGTAAAGTGCATGCTGTTTTTCATGTTTCACAGCTAAAGAAACTTGCACCACCCTCCCATGTGTTAGAACCTGAGAGGTTGACATTAGAACCGAATATAGATCAGTGGCACTTCCTCAGAGAATCTTGGATAGTAAGACTAGGGACACTCGCCATAAGTCAGTGCGACTGGTGAAGGTTCTCTGGTCTAACCAGGATGTCGAAGAGGCCACGTGGGAATTAGAGGATAAGATGAGGGCGAAGTACCCTTCTTTGTTTACTGACTAGATCGTCTGTATAGGGTACGGGGCGTACCCCTTTTTAAGGGGGGTAGAGCTTCCTCGCTTTTGAGTTAGGAAACGGGCATGTTTGTCATTTGTTTGGTTGTGTAAGATGGGATTTTGTGAAAGTTGCTACACTTTGGCGATAAGTTTGAGTTATGTATAATACTTATGTATTGTATTGTTGATTGACCTTCGAGTCTTGAGATGTGTGATTGTTAAGCATATATGTGAACTTTGGGGACAAAGTTCTTTTAAAGGGGGTAGATTGAAATACCCCAAACTTAGATATGGTGTTTAAGTAACAAACTAAGATATAAGAAGGCTAAATAATGCCTTATAAACATTAAAAGAACCATTTTTGTCAAAGAAAATATAAGGAACACCAAAAGCAGTTTAAGCAAAAACGTGCTCTAAGCTTGGAGAGACTTGGGTGAGCACCCAAAATATTGTTCTAAGACCTTAGTAATATCCTAATGGTCATTCTAACCAATTACCAAGAAAACCAAGCTTGAAAACAAGTTCAAACACAAAATTTGCTTTAAGGAGTCTTAAAGCACATTTTTGAAAAATTGTCTTGTAAATAGGTTTTGAGTGGCTAAATGTCCATCATTACTCTGTAATTAACATGTGTACTAATTAGTATCACATTAGGAAGTCTAAATCAATGGGAAATCAAAAATTTCACAATTATGTGCCTTGTTTAGTGAATAGTAACCAAATAATGCTAGTTTAAGACATTAGTCAAAGTAGGTCAATTAAATGGTCAACAAAGACCACAATACACCTTGTTTGACTAAGGGGCCAGTTTTTAAGTGTGACTCACCACACTTATCTAGCTAAGTAATGAATAAGCAAAAGTAAGTAAAAACACTATTCAACATTTAACATAATATCTTACCTTTAGTAGTCCTCTCTCCTCCTTTCTTCATCTCATCTTCCCCATCGATTGTCTTTGCTCTCTTTCTCTCTCTCATGTAAGAAGCAACCTCCATGCTAGCTCCATCTTCTTTTGCCCACATCTTGCTCATTTAAGCTCCAAAATCAAAACCAAGTACATATATCTCATAGTTAGCTCAAGCCTTCCTTTCTATCTTTCAAACTTCAAGAGCCTCATTTGGAGCCAAGGCACAACCGCCATTAGAGGAGGAAACTCAAGCTTGGAGACTCCATTAGCTTCTCCATTCTCTTAAGGTAAAGAATATGTAAGAAATCTAGTTTCCATCATTTTCTTCCCTTGTCCGAAAATTTGTACTCATGGGCCTCCATGTTTATGCTTTGTTCTAGCTTGTTTTCTACTCTTCAAAGGATAAAGGTGGTCCTTCTTGCTTCATATCCAAGCTTGTCTTGAGAAACCAGGTAAAACAATCATTTAATACCTTAAACACATTTAAAACCTAGGTTTTTATTCCTTAAGGTTAGTGTGTTATTTAGTACTCATTAGGTCATTGAATATTGGTTAGAACATGGCAAGGAAAATTTGATTGGTGACCGAGATTGTTCAAGAAAACCTAAGGAGAAGTTGTGGAGCTTGGAAAAGAACAAGGTAAATGTCTTACCTTAAGGTGTTTAATGCATTAAGGGATGGGATTTAGGTATGATGAGTGTAGCTTAAGGTTTACATTAGAAAAGGGCTATATATAACCTAGGAGAAACAATGACTATGTTTGAGAACTTGTGACTAAGGAGCCACTGAGAAAAGAGATAGTTAAACATGTTGAGATGAATTACAAAAGCATTTTATTCAATGGGAGCTGTTGTGGATTCGCAGTTTTAAAGGCAAATATGTGGAAATTCAGTGTTAAGATTATTGTCATTTAAGGGCCTAAGTGCCAAGCATTTTAAGTTTATACAATATATGATGATGTGTAGTTTTGGTGTAAATTGTTTGTTAAGTGTTGTGATGAGAATTTGAGTGATCTTGGTTGTTTGATGGTGAAAAACCAAGTGCTTGGGTGTAACAATATACTAGAGAACCCATGGCAAAATTTAGTGAGAGAACTTAAGTGTTTAAGATGTTCTAAGGAGATTTCATGACTAGGAAGTCCTAGGAAGTTTTAAAGGTTTCTTGATGAAAAAGGGTGAGTTTAAGGTGTATAATGAGTTAGAATGACCTAGACATGATCATGAGGATTTAGGAACCAAATGAATGTACTATGTATTTAGGACTTAGGCAAACATTGGTAAACTAGTAGAAAAGAAATAATGTGTTGGATGATGGTGTCATAAATTTGTGTAGGAACTTTAAGTAGTTGCATAAAGGAATTTTAGGTGGAGAAAGATGCTTGGGAGATGATGTTATAGTGGTGAGGAAGCATTTTGGCATAGTGATTCTAATAGGTGTGAACCACCACTTCGAAACCTAAAGATAAACATTACAATGTTGACATTATTGCAAGGAAATAAATAATGACTAAGATCGATATTGATGAGTGAATTAAGGAGTTTAGTGGAGGGCTTAAGTGTGTTTTAAATGCCCAACAAGGTTAGACCATGCTAGGAAATGAGATAAGTGTTTAAGGATTTAGAAGATGGGTATTTTGGCCTGTCTGAACTTCTGTCCGAATTTGGAAGCTCGGACATGCCCTGTTGCAATTTAACCTTCTGAGTCTCGGCCAGTGTCCGGACTTCAGTCCGACCTTAGAAGTTCGGACACTTGAAATTTTTCCTTTGGAATTTCCCTCGACCTATGTCCGAACTTAGGGAAGCTCGGACACATGTTCGGACACTTGAAATTTTTCCTTTGAATTTTCCTCGACCTATGTCCGAACTTAGGGAAGCTCGGACACATGTTCGGACATACGTCTGATTGCACCCTTTTTGAGTCTCGACCTATGTCCGAACTTGGGAAGCTCGGACACAAGTTCGGACGCGGTGCTGTTTTGGCCAAAAACTTTGTTTAAGGTTAGGAAATGGTGGGGATGATTAGGTATTGATGTTATAAGGCTATTAAGGACATGTTTGGTGGGAGTAATGGTCATTAAGTGGGTGAGTAAGTGTAATAGATAATGAGGAAGTGATGCACTTAGGAGTTAAATTAAAAACCATAAGGCTTAGTGAAAAACAATGAGTAAAAGTTGATGTCTATGGAGGCTAAGTAATTGTATTGAGTTGAATTGAATAATAACCTAAAACTGAATGAATGTTTTAGGATTGGTGAATTGGGACATGAGAGGAGATAAACCAAACAATCATCGACGGTGAACGGTACAATCTTTCTTGTGACTTGCTTGGTAACGAGGTGTCCCTCGGCTTGTGTGCTATCTGTTTAATTGCTATGACTAAGACAAGATAAAGCATGCAACCGGTTATATTTGTTCTCGTTGTGAATGTGTTTTCTTTACGCTAACCCACGAGACTTGAGATTGTTACTAACTGAGTTTAGTACTTACTGAGTTAAGGATAAGAGTTAAGTATTGGTAGCTGTTGGTTAATACCCGTTAAGGTTTAACTAACACATGGTGTGTAATGTTTTTACTAACTGGAACTTGAGTGAGGAACCCGGGACTGACTCCGGTCATGCATGCTAAGGAAAGGGGGACGGTATCTGAATCAGATCCGCCCTCCGCTTAAGGACTTGTCTTCGGACTTGTTGCCTAGGGCCGGTTGCCGGCTCAGCTACACTGGACTCCTGTCCAAGGTAGGTGGCATTAAGATGGTGCGGTAGGATCACCTAAATCCTAGGTTTGAGATTAAGCTACAACCATTTCCATTCTAGGAACGGTTTGTATACTGAGATTAAGATAAGGATAAGTCTGAGGTAAGATAAGGAATTGAGGTTAAGGAAATCAGGACTAAGGAGGGGGTTACTAACCCGCTTAATAAGGGAACGCTTGTGTCGTTCATTGTGGGTGAACTTTGTATGTTCATCTGTGGATTGTTGTTTATTGCACTTCATGTCATGCTTGTGTACTTAATCAATTTCCATGCTATCGACAATTAGTCGTCGTAGCCCCGTTAGCTTGGGGGCCATGAGAGGGAGTACCAGCATTCGTGCTGACCCCCTTTGGGGGCTGTTTTTACACTTGCAGGTAATAGGCCCATGAAGTCACTCCACGAGAGTAGGAGCGGTTAGACTTAGGATGGGTTGTTTATTTTTGAATACGGGTTGCGCTTGTGCTCCCGTCTGTTTATATTGAAACTGATGTAAGTTTATGACTATGACTTCGATACTTAAACTCGGTTGGTTGGTGGTATTTTGGTTGGTGATGTTTTGGCCGGTTGTTTGTTTTGGATAAGCGTTGTAAATTGATAAGGCCGATATATTCTAACGATCAGACCGTGGCAAGGTCCCGGTGTTTGTTATTTCCGCTGCGACGAATTCGATTAAGTGTTAAGTTGGCGTTAACCACGATTGGCTTTGGATGGGGTGTTACAGAACCGAGCACCGACTCTCACTTAAGAAAAGTAAACGCTAAGAGCCTACGAGCCAAGGATGTTAACCACATCAGAGCTCGAGGCACAGGAAAGTATAAGAGAGCTTATTTAAGCCATTAACGAACTACAATTCGTAGATATGAATGGTTATGAAACCTATAAATTAATTGTGGAGGAATTGCCAGGGAAATGGGCACCAGTAAGAATAGAGAGATAATACTGATGATAGGGGCGGAGAATAAACCACTCCTTTTAGGGTGGGGATACATCTCCTTGTTGTGAGTCCTATGAGTGGGAATAAACCCCTCAAAAAGGGCTTTCACTTGTTGGAGATAAATACTTTCTACTAAAGGATGGAAACCGTAAACCTTGAAATTACCTTAGAGCATTCCAGTTACACATAAATAATAAGGAAGACTGCATAGACAGACCTCATATCCGACACCCATGATTTAGGAAGCAATAATCGTCAGAGATAAACACTGTGACTGCACAATATGGCACGTCAAGTGACCAACGCTCAGAAGAGCTTGTCACTCAATGGATGAATTCTTCTATAACCAGTTAAATTACGTGAACCCGATGTTTGAAGCAAAATGTCTTCACATTAAGAGATAACAATATTATGACATGGTACGGTAACCACCATACACCCGGAATTAGAGAACTCCCAGTGTGTTTGCACCCGGAAGGATTAGATTATAAGATGGGACATTAGAGTAAACGATTGAGGAGTTGCACCATCAAGGAGCAACAGAGTAAAGGCAAGCTACCACGGTAGGGGAGGTCGTGAAGACAATACCTATAGAAATGGATTAACTCATGGTGCGCAGTAAAGTGACCATCATATAAACCGTCAAATATTGACATGAAGGTAGTTAGATCTATGAGCAAAAACTGATGTAAGTGAGGAAATAAGATGAAAGATGAACTGTGCATCAACGCCATTCGTCTAGACCATGCGGTGAAATATTTTACAGGAAGCACACTGCCCATTCCTTAAGGAACTGGAGGTGCATTCCTAATAGATCAAACATGAGAAACAGGATAATAGGATCCATCGAAAGGGACCTCAGTTACTAAAGGATAGAGTCCGTACTAAATATAGAAAGAAGCTCGAACATATCATATCTAAGGAAACGCTAGATGGATTTCCCTTGATTAAGTTCAAGAAGAACAATAAGTGTTATTATGGAACGATGAAGGAGGAGATCGATGACAGAATACTTCATAATTAGCAATAGCTAAACGTGTGACGGACACTACGAGTATACTAAACGAGATGTGGGACGACTGCACTCCACAGGGGCTTGCAGGCTTGACAAACTCATTTATGAGTTAGTCGGGTAAGTAGTAATGTACCAGTAAGGTACCCCATGCATGTAAACGAGTAGTGTAAGGAACACGGGAAGTAGTCGACTCCGTACCACGATCAGCGATGCAAGATCAGACAAGAGCAGCTAGCTACTTAGAACAGTGGTAGAGAAAGATCGCAGTTAAACCAACGACACAAATGGAACCAAAGAACCCATTCATACAGAAAATAATTAAGAATTAGGATGTGCGATGAACACGGATTATTAAGTGCAGACATAAGACATGTCTTCAGACGTTATAGTTAAAACTGTAAAGGGCAATAAGCACTAAACAATAGTTTAAGATTAAGCTTCATCCTCAGACCATGGATCAGTTGGAAAGAACAATTTAGACACTTGAGAGAACACTAAGAGTATGAACATTAGAACTTTAGAGAGAATGGGCAACTCATTAAGGCCGTATACAAATAAAGATAACACGTGTCCATTAAGAGACCTTTATTCCTAAACCGTAAGGAGACAGAAGATGTACAATACATTAAAAGAATAAGAAAGGAAATTAAGCCATAAGGTTATCAGAGTCACACAGTGGAAGCTAGCAGACCGGTACCTTAAAAGTTCGATGTACCTAATGAATGGCAAAATGAACGATGTATCACACATCTTCCAGCTAATCAAATATACGGCTTATCTGCCATGTCGCTTAGAGCCTTCGAGGCCAAACCCAAACCCAATGGTGAGAGTGACATAAATACCCATAAGAATCCTTGATAAGGAGACTAAGCCATTAACATGATTAAGACGATCTGATCGGATCATAATGTGAGATAGATGACATGGAAGCTAGAATGCTTTGTGAGAACTAAACATCTTGAACCTAAGTTCAAGGGCGATATCATGTTGATTACGTGGGCGTAATCCATTTTAAGAGGGTAGAGCGAAAGACCACTTAGCGTATGAACTAAGATGTGCATAGCACAAAAGAATTGTATGAATACATATGTATACATTGGGAGATTAATTATGGTTATTACGCACAGAAGAGGCGAATACCATACGTATTAAGTACCTATCTTGTTAACTCCGATGTGAGTACAAGTTAAGAGAATTAGTGAGATATGAGTTGGTATGAAACTTTAAATGAATGAATCGATATAAGTACGAGGTATAAAATGGTAATATTAGGAGGTAAGAATCGGTATGGAACACATATAATACTTAGTAGGAATTAAACTCCCTGGGTAATTGCTTGGAGTTGAACTGAGAACGATTAATGAACTGAGCCCACACCTTAGAGATGTATTGATTATGACTAGAATGACTAAAAAGGATAGAAAATTGGAAATGAGTGAATTATTCAATGTTTGGAAATGACGAGGGAGGTGGAACTTGATTTTCTAGGGATCAAGGGAAACCAAACACAAATGGGGGTGAAAGGATAGTTCAACACTGATGCTGACATCAGGGTCGAATGCCTGAAACTCCCTACAAGTGGTCACAATTAATCATGTTATAATAGATGCGATTAGCATAAAAGTGGAATTGGAGTTGATTGTATTTTTAATTAGAGGAATTATTCCTCACTTGACCACGTAAAAAGGATTTCCTTTTTACTGAGTCTCACCCATGAAGTCGAGGACGCATGAGCCTTTGTCTTCGGACCGTGACTTGGGGAGAATAGAGTGGTTTTGTATTCTAGCCCATGAAGGCGAGGATGAATGTGCCTTTGTCTTCGGACCGGTGACAAGGGAGAATACGACAAAAGTATATGACTGTTTTAATCTTCCAAAGGACCGCGGACCAGAGAGCGTAAGTGTCCAATAGTCGGTACTTGCAGGCGATCTCTTACATTACTCGCTCATGAAGCCGAGGACCTGTGAGCCTTCGTCTTCTGACCGGTGACATGGGGAGGATGCAACAAAGGGAATTTTGAGTGCTATACATGCTTAAGCATGTTGCTTGATATTTGAGTATAAGTATATAAAAGACCTAATGAGTCTGTAAGAGTATATATATAAACATGATCTATATGATCTATGGAATGAGATAAACCGTGTATTCTAATGAGATAAGATGCATGGGAACTTTGGGGACAAAGTTCATTTAAGGGGGGGGGGGGTAGATTGAAATACCTCAAACCTAAGTATGGTAATTAAACATCAATTTATGATGTAATAAGGCCCAAACATGCCTTAAAAACATTGGTAAACAATTTAAACCAAAAAAACACAAGAAAACACCATAAAGTCAATTTAAGCAAAAACATGCTCTAAGCTTGGAGTAACTTTCATTAGGACCCAAAGATCATTCTTAGACCTTAGTACATGCTAATGGACATGTTAAATCAATTACCAAAGAAAACCAAGCTCAAAAACAAGTTAAAACACAAATTTTGAGTGGCTAGATGACTAAGATTATACCTTAATCAACATTTGTACTACTTAGTATCACATTAGGAATCCTAAATCAATGAGAAACCAAAAATTTCACAAATTTGTGCACAAATTATGACTAGTGACCAAATAGTGCTCAAATTGGACTTTAGTCAACTTTGCTTAATTAAATGATCCAACTAGCCCAAAAATATATCATTAAGGAAGGGGGGTGGTTTTTAAATAGGTGAGTCATCACCTTATGCCATCCAAGTTAGAAAAGAAGAGGGAAATAAAGAAAGGAGACTATTTGCTTTATTAGGTAAATATCTTACCTTAACTACCTCTCTCCTCTGTTCTCTTCATTCTTTCCCTTCTTCAACCGTTTTCTTCTTCTTCATCCTCTCAAGAAACCGTAATAACCAGCCTCTATACTTCTCCACCTTGTCTTGCTCACCAAAGTCACAATATTGATCAAAATCAAAAACTAAGATTAGATTATTGTTAGTTGGAGCAAGGCCTTCAATTCTATCTTTTCAAATCTCTCAAAGCTCAAATTTGATTCCATGGAGAAACTCCATTGAAGAGGGAAAGTTCAGTTTTAAGAGCTCCATTTTATCTCCTTTCATTCAAGGTAAGAAAAGTGAAAGAAAAATCAAGTTCCTTTCACTTTTGTGCATTACCGAAAATTGACTTCACATGGGGTCTTGTTGTACTCTTTGATTTAGCCTTAATTCAATCTCCAAGGGACTAGTGGAGGTCCACTTTGATTCCTTACCAAAGTCTATCTTAAGACTCCAAAGGTAATCATCCATTTTAATGCTTTAAACACTTTTTTCACCTAAGAGTAAATTCCATGAGTTTAGGTATGTTCCTTAGTACTCATTAGATTATTTTAATGTTGATTAGAAGATTGGCAAGAGAACAAAAGTCCATGGCCAAAATCCAATCAAGAAAACCAAAGGAGGAAAGTGAGAAAGAGCTTGAAATCTTAAGGTAAATTACTTAGCTTAATGTTGATTAATGTCTTAAGGGAATGGTGTTTAGAAAGGTACCAAGATGTAGCCTAGAGCTTACATAACAATATGGTTTATATAACCTAGGAAAGAAATATGAACAAGCTTAAGAACTTGTGAACTTGTGACTAAGGAGCACTAGTACAAAAACAGTCTATTTCGGCGGTTCCAAATAGCCTATTTCGGCGGTTGTGAACCGCCAAAATGGAGTGCGCCGAGATAGGTGCACAATCCTATCTCGACGGTTGTACAACCGCTGAAATAGGTCATCTGTTTCGGCGGTTGTTAGCTAAAAACCGCCGAGATAGGCGCGTTTTAAAATTAAAAAAAAGGACCTATTTCGGCGGTTCCTAGCTAACAACCGCTGAAATAGGTCCTTTTTTAAAAAAAAATGATTTTCGCGTCGTCTTCAGCCTCACAGCAGCAGTTCCGGTGATTTTCAAGAGGCGCAACCACAAGAATGAAGGCGCAGAGCATGTAAGTTCGCCACGAGAGAAGAAAATGAACACGTACAGGCGCAGAGCATGTAAGTTCGAGTATATTACCGGTTCCCGGAGAGAATATGATAAGTTCGAGTATATTACCACAAGGAAGAAGAACACAGGCGCAGAGCATGTAAGTTCGCCTGCAAAATTACCGTGTGATTAGACGATGAAGAAAGGTGTGCAGAGCATGTTTATTTGCCAGTTAGGGTTGCGAATTTACCGTGAGAGAAAGGGATGAAGTGAGAGCAAGTGAAGAAGAGAGGCGCAGACCATGTTCGCCATGAGAGCAAGTTCGCCAGTGAAGAAGAGAGGCGCGGACCATGTTCGCGAGTTAGGGATACAAAATTAGAGAGAAGAAGATGAAGAGATTAGAGGCGCAGAGCAAGTTCGCCAGTTAGGGATACGAAATTAGAGGCGCAGAGCAAGTTCGCCAGTCGGTGAGCAAATATATAGTAAAAGAAAGTCTATTTCGGCGGTTGTTACTAACAACCGCCGAAATAGACTAAAATTTAAGCGGCCTTTTGAAAATTTCAGAAAAAAATCCCGGGAAATGAACCTATTTCGGCGGTTGTGGATAAAACCGCCGAAATAGGGCTCCGAGATTTTTGTAGTCTGGAAAAAGACACCTATTTCGGCGGTTCCTAGCTAGGAACCGCCGAAATAGGGGCGCCGAAATAGGCGTTTTTGTACTAGTGGAGCCACTAGAAAATGAGTTAGTAAAATAAGCATAAGGTGGATTATAAGAACATTTATAATTGCTATGAGATTGAGTGTTGTGTAAATGCAGGTTGAAAGCCAGTTATATAGGAAATTCAGTGTTTAGTTATGTCATTTAAGGGCTTCAGAGCCATGTCATTTAAGGGCCTAAGAGCCATGTCATTTAAGAGCCTTAGTGCTATGCAATTTAAGATTATTGCACCTTATTGTGTTTGTTACGAATGGTTCGAATTGGGTGAGAAATATCATGAGGAAAAGATTTGATGTGTGTGTGTTGATTAGAAGAGAAAGACTATGCATATGGGCATGATAATATACTAGAGGAGCTATGGCGGAATTTGAGTAGAAAACAAAGTGTATTTAGTGGTTGTTGTGAATTAAAGTGACCTAGGTTGTACTAGGAATCATTAAAGGAAATTTGAGTGGAAATGAGTTAACAAAGGTGTTCTTGAGGATTAGAATGACCTAAAGTTGTCTAGGAGCAATTAGAGGTTTAGTGGGTGTATTAAACACGCCAAAATCATGGTATGAGGAATGTTAAGACTTGTGCAAAAATTTGGAGAAAATGTAGCATAATGTCTTATGATAATTTAGGTATGAACTAGAGATTCTAACCGTGTGATTTATGGGTAGCTTGTGTAAAGAGATAAGGATGCTAGTAATGAATTAATAAGTGTATAGCTTGGATGGTAATGAGTGAACATGGGTGATGGAGGTGAAAACTATAAGAGAATGTTGTAACTTGTCAAGGGAATGACTAGAAATGGATAAGAGTGTATAGCCATGTGAATGATGAGTAAATTGAGTAAAGGAGATGTAAATGTTGAGAAGAATTTAGAATGGTCAAGTTGGAGGAGGAAGGATGAGTACAAGGCTAAGTAATTGTGTAGTAGGGTGAGGAACAATGTTAAGGTGTTAAGAGGATGGCTAGAAATTCATAAGTATGTACAAGTTTAGGAATGATGAGTCGTAAGTGTAAAGGAGAGGACGTTGTGCATGGAGATGCAACATGAACTTGAGAACTTTGAGAAGTTTTTAGTTAAGGAGAGGGGGATGATTGATAAATGCTTGAGGAGTAGTCAAAATGGTTGAGAGGAAACACTTTTGTTAGTTGAGGTTTTAGGCAAGTTTACATGTTGGAAGAATAAGGAACTAAGTTTTAAGTGTTAGGAATTTAGTAAGAATTTGAGTAAGTGATTAAGGAATTTGGAGGTGGGTTGAATAATGAGTTTGGTGGATGATTTAAGAGGGTATTAATGTGCCAAAATGATGTTGGAGCATACTAGGACACATGTGGAGAAGATTGGAGTGAAATAAGCACTTTGGAAAAGGGTTCTATAGTGGACCGACACAGGGGACCGACCCAGGGTGGGTCGGTCGACCTTGTATAAAAAAAAAGGGAAAAGAAAGAGTGGCATTAGTGGTACACCATTAGGAGAATAATGATGATTAGAAAGATATGTACATAAGAACTTAAGATATAAGGAGACGTAAAACGACTTAAGTGGTTAAGGTTAAACTACAATGACTTGGAGGTTATTAATCGGAAATCGTTAGTGATGATATGAGTTAGGTTAATTGAAAGTAATTAACCACCCGATTGATGAATGTTTTAGGGTTTGAGTGTTTGGACTCCGGAGGAGAATTGCCAACCGAGCGACCAACAGTGAATGGTATGGTTCTCTTGTAGCCTGCTTGCTAACGAGGTGTACCTCGGCTTGTGTGCTATTTGTTTATGTGTTCCGACTAAACAAGAGAAAGCATGTAACCGGTTTATTGTATGTGTTGTGTGTTGTATGAAACTAACATGACCTACCTTTGAGAACTTACTAACTAATGTTTAGTAAACAATTATGTGAGAATTAAGGAGCACTCCCTAATATTGGTTTGTTAGTAACCGAAAAAGGTTTAACTAACAAACATTGTCGTTGAGACTTCTACTAACTGGAACTTGGGGGTGAGGAATCCGGGACTGACTCCGGTCATGCATGTTGAGTTAGGAGGTCGGTATCCTTATCAGGTCCATCCTCCATTTAGACTTGTCTTTGGACTTGTCGCCGAGAGTCGACAAATAGACTCGGCCACCTTGGATTACAGTTCAAGGTGGGAGGAAAGATTAAGATGGTGCGGTGGGATCTCCTAAATCCCAAATTTAAGAAATGTTGTTTATTTAACCAATGGAGTTGATAGCTCATTGGCTAGGTTACTTCGACCCGACAAAGATAAACATTGAGTTAAGAAACAACCAATTCTAATTAAAGAACGGTTGGAACACTGAGATGAGAATGGATATGATAACAGCAAATATGAGAACTAAATGTTTCTCGAACTTAAGGAGTTAAAACCTAACTTGTTTACTTAAGTAACGCTTATTGAGTCGTTCACTGTGTTTGAGCTATGAGCTACATATATTGTGTGGTTTATTGTACTACCTATTAGTGTTGTATAAATAATCAATCGCATGTATATGACAAAGTAGTCGTGCGTAGCCCCGTTAGCTTGGGGGATACATTAATCATACCAGCAAAGGTGCTGAGCCCCTAGGGGAATCCATATTATTTTGCAGGTGAGAAGCAGCAGAGATGACCCGACTTGAGAGTAAGATGGGGTAGACGTATCACGGGTTTAAGTTTGACCTACGAGTTGTGCATGTACTCTCGTATGGTAGTCTATGTTAACAAGTTGTAGTAGAATGTATTAGGATATAAGATACTTTGTATTGAGAATATGTAAATAGTTAAGGCTTGTAGGTACTAATGTTTGGTATATTTGGGTCCATCAGACCGTAGCTAGATCTTGGAGTATTTAGTATGCCTAGTTAGTCACGTGGATGACTAACGGCGGTAACACCAATTGTTGATATAAGTAAATGGAGGTTTATGAGACGAGTATGTATTTATGAGTTGGGGTGTTACACCACTTTGAATTAGAGTTTGAGGTGGAGGCCAGATTAAGATGGTGTAGTGGGATCACCTAAATCCCAACTAATTTGAGAATTATTGTTTATTAAACCAGTGCAGTTCTCTGCCGCTGGCTAGTGTTACTTTTGAACCGATAATAATAAACAATGGACTAAGTACAACTGGATCTAATTAAAGAACGGTTGACATATTTAAGATAAGGTGGAATATGAGAAATAAATGTTTCTCGAACTTAAGGAGTTAAAAAGCTAACTCACTTACCCAATAAACGTCTATTACGTCGTTCTGATCTGTTTGAGCTATGATTATTTCATATGATTGCGTTGTGTGTTATCATACCGCTTATATTCATGTAATGATATCAAATGCCCATTTATATGACAAAATAGTTCGTGTGGAGCCCCCGTTAGCTTGTGGGCTGCACGTAATCATACCAGCGAAGGTGCTGAGCCCTCGGGGCATCCATATTAATTTTTCAGGTAAAGGCAGAAGACGACCCATCCTCAGAGTAGGAGTGGGTAACGTACCTTGGGGTTTTCTTTTTGTTATATTAGATGTGGTGTACACTCGTTTGTAGATAGCAGAACTTTGTAGTAAACTATGTTAGCGGTACAAGATACTTGGGACTCGTTATATTTTGGTCAAGGCTTTGTAAATACTTATGTTCGGTATATTCGGGTTTATCAGACCGTAGCTTGAAATTGGGGAATTTGTAGGCCTAGTTAGTCACATGGGTGACTAACGTCGGTAACACCGACTTTTAGAATATTTCATCTGCGTTGTTAATATATATACTTGGAGGTTTATGCGATAATCTGGGTTTTAGGAGTTAGGGTGTTACAAAAAGTGGTATCAGAGCGTAGTTACGCCCTGATGACTAGAATTACCGAACTTAGGTAAATATCAAGTTAAGTTATGAGTAAAGGGTTAAGGGTGTGAGATAGTAGTGTGAGAAGAGTCACGACCACTAATAAGTGTGGATCGTCTTTACCATCTAAAGGACGTTATAAATTCTTGAACCAAGACCTTAGTAATCACAAGCCTAATTTCGTTTATACTTATTCAGATGTAAGGAAGGAGAGGAAGGCGAGGTGAAGAGGCTGCTGAGATACCAGGCAGGCAGATGATAGCTAAGATCGTGGTTGTCGTCCTGGGGCACGGGTTATCAGCCTGACGCACCACCGCATGCTCCACCACCACCGCACCCTCGGGAACCAAATTGGGTAAAGAATCTTATTGATCTTCGACCCTCACCATTCAAGGGGAGACCGATCCCACCAAGCTCGAGGCGTATATCTCCGAGATGGAGACCGCCTTTGAGACCCTTGATGTTCCTGTTGGAACCAAGTTTCATCTTGTTGCATTCTATCTGAAGGGTGCAGCTAGCGATTGGTGGAAGTTGGTTAGGGCCGAGCATGTGGCCAACCCTGACTTCGGCTGGGACAGTATACGGCTTTGCTGCGAGCCAAATAATTTCCTGCCCATGTCCAGACGAAGAAGCATCAACAGTTGGATGCTTTGAAGCAGACCGACAGGATGACGGTGGACGACTATTGCTCTTAGTTCACCACTCTTCTCCGTCTTCTCCGGGATTGGGATACTCGGACCAATCCTGATCGACCGCTTCTATGGCGGCCTGAGCCATCGATTACGCTATGGCATGGGGCCGGCGAGCTATCTACTTTGCAGTAAAGAGAGTTAGAACTACTTGTTGATTGAGGTTATATGCCTTGTGAATATGTGATTAACACTTTGAAAGCAAGAGTGCTATCATGCCGCTGCTATAGTAGAGATTACAGTCCAGTTGAGGGACAAAGACCATGCACTGAAGAGGAACGCTGCTGGTAAGGGTGCCGACAATCAAGGACAGGGTGGGTACAAAAAGGGCAGTACCAGCCTAGTCCAAAAGGGCCCGAAGGGTGATTAAGGCAAGGCCGTTGTAGAGCCTTTGAAGCTGACTTATGCTATAGCAGCAAAGCCACTACGCTCGAAAGCACCTAAGGGTAATGATTTAAACCTTAAACTGAGTTAGCAAACATTTAATAGACTTGAGTTCCAATTACTAATGTTATAACATTTAGGTTCTGAGTCAGGGAGTGGAACCGGCAGGGGTACCAGCGCCATTTTAACTGTCGTACCTATAACAAGGACCACCCCGGAGTCGACTGCGACGGTAACAAGGTGAAGTGCCGCCACTATGACGGGTGGGGACACCGAGCTTATGAATGCTTCAGGAACCCCAAGAGCAGAGCCTACAAACCAGATTTGATGGGCATGGGCAAGGGCAAGGTCGCTCCGAACATTGATCCGACGGTCCGAAGGCGTCGTAGCCTACTGCTAGCACGGGACCTCGGTTTTTCCAGAGATCAGGGCCGCCTAACTACAACATGGTGGACCGGAGGATGAGCTAAACCCTTATCGAGACCAGGTACCACTACAACCCATAAAGTGAGAACTGCATGCTTCCCATTTCATGCATGTTTGAGTGAATGTTTGAGTTACACAAGATTCTAGTTATTTAATTAGATCACATGTAAGATGTAACTTACTATTACCTTAGGATATTACAACATTTGTAATCCAATCACTGGTGGAACAGAACCCTTTAATTACGGTCAAAAACCGTGTATAATTACGGTTCTGGACCGTAGTCTATGTGGCGTCACTAAAGACGGCGACGTCTTTAATTACGGTTTAAAACCGTAATTAAAGGCCCTTTTCCTGTTCTACATGTCAGGGACATTACATTACGGTTATTGGTAAACCCGTAAACTAAAGTTCATTGGCGCGCGCGTGCCAAAGGACTTTAGATTACGGTTTTACCAATAACTGTAATCTAAAGTGCTTTTTTTATTATTTTTGTTTTTTTATTACAGAGCTACACAATTGCAATAGAGGTAGAATTATAACAGATATGCAACATAGAGCATCAAGCAACAGATCTGCAGAAACTGCACAATTGCAACACCTGAATCAAAATAGCAACAACACATTCATTCTCTGTGCACAATTGCAACAGAGATAACATCTAATATACACCAGATTGAAAATCTGTTACAGCAGAATCTGTTATATAGCAACAAAAAACATTCAATACAGCAGAATCTGTTACAGCAGCTAGTAATTCATTAAATGTGATCATTTCAATTTCCTGCCCTACAATATATACAAAAAGCTAGCTAGCTAGTCTACCACTCCATTCTCAAAAATAAGGCTGCCATGCTCTCTCTGACATGATACAAGTCTTTTGCACTGTAAGTCGAGGATTGGGCATAATGCTCTTTAATCTGGAACAAGAAAAGGAATGAAACACCTAATGAGATTAAGAGAAAGACACAAAAAATCTGCCAAAGAATTAAAAACAAGACAGCGTTCGTATTACCTTGTCTTTAGAGTTCTAAAATGCTGGGAAGTACCCGCATAACTCGTACATATATTGCATCACGTAGTACCTTTAACTCCTAGAATCCTTTTGGTGGGGCACTAAATCACCAAAATTTACAAATGTAAAACAATTGTATAAAGATAAGCAGCACGAATGAAATACATGAATTACCAAACCTTGATTTAATCGACGGTCATTTCAGCAAACTCTCCCTGAGGGGTTTGTAACGCCCCTATTAACCATAAATACAGCGGAATAAAACTCTAAGGCGATTACAGACCATCGGTTCCAAACACCGGTACCAACCTCACCAATTACAACTTACAATCTACAAAAGCTACGGTCTGAACTTCGAGAAAACTTAACAAAACATAACAATAAAACACATTCTCTCTCCACAAAACCTAGTCCCATCCCAAACGCTCATCTCTCTTCGTGGCCACCTGTAAATCAATTCGTACCTGCAAGATGAAACCAAGCAGCCCACCCCAAAAGGGGCGGGTCAGTTCCCTGGAATGGAACTGGTACAATTCTCCAAAAACAAACTTATAAAACATATTCTTCAAAATAAACAGTAACATGAAAACAAACTCTTAAAAGTAAAACAGAGATAAAGCACTTCAAAACAATCAAGCTAAAGAGAAAGGAATCAAGACAAAGATAAAGAACTTCCAAACAAGTCATCCACTTAAGTAGTCACACCACATAGTTAGTAAGCATCCATTGTTGATGTTAGAACCAATTCCCTTAGGAGTAGAAAAACCCAGATAGCCACAAAGGACTATGAATGATAAAGTAGATCCAAGAACCAAGAACTTGAGAGTGGAATAATTTAACTGGGAGAGATGGCCCCCACCGCCAATCACGTCCTTTTAGGACAGGGGATATACAGCCCCCTCACTGTTTATCACGTCCACTAAGGACAGGGGATATACAGCCCCTTACTGTTCATCACGTCCACTAAGGACAGGGGATATACAGCCCCTTACTGTTCATCACGTCACTAAGGACAGGAGATATACAGCCCCTTACTGTTCATCACGTCCACTAAGGACAGGGGATATACAGCCCCTTACTGTTAAATATCAATGCCCCTATGGGCGAGGATATACAGCCCCTACTGTTCACATTAAAGACGCGCGCACGTCGAAAGAAAGATTTCCAAGATTGACCTTTTCCAAAAATCCCGCTAGATCACCAACTACCCAGAGCAATACCAAAACACTCAGTCCTACAGAGTGCAGAAGCGTAAACCCTAAGCAGCCAATGTCTAACGGGCAACCAAGTAGAAGAACCAATACCCAGTGAGTTCCACATCCAAGGCTCAGTTAGTCACACAAGCTGAGTTAGTCACACAACCATTTTTTTTCCTTAGAAAATCCTCTTAAAGTCAGTTAGCGTTTTCCAAAACATTCCACAAAGTCAACCATTAAAAATATCGGAGTACGAGAATCGTACAACACATTCCATAAAGTCCAAAACACATCAAGCTGAGTACGAGAAATCGTACCTGGATAACACTGTAGCAGCTCTAGACAACTTGCGTAAATAATCAACAGTACTCTGAAGATATTAAAGGTAATCTATCATCAATAACCCATACCCTAAGTTAAACTTAAATAGATTCCTCACTCTCATTTCTAAACCTCGATCATCTTGTAAGCCCTTCGCTTAATTGTTAAGTATAGCCTTTGACTTGTTTTAGAATGTTGTATAGCCCAAGGTTGTAAGACCAAGGAATGTATTTTATCAACACTAGTTAATTGTTCCACCCTTATCCATTTTACCCATACTTAACCATAATTCTCACATTAAAGACCTTTATAACATAAGTGCATTATACCTTATTCAATCAATCTTAGAATTTCAATAACAATTCTTAAGCTCAATGCTTTTATTCTTACTTTAGGACATACATCGTGTTATGACCAATGATGGGTTTATCTTAGAATACTACACTATTATTTCACAATTTATTGACTATGTATCTTTATCAATATCTACTAGATAATCATTATAACTAAGTCTTCCCCCTTAACTTAATTAAGATCTACATCCCGTATACTGGAATTATAGTGTCGTAGATGCATTTCATTACAACTTCATTGATCTTAGAATTTAGAGAGAACTACTAGACTCAATTACTTTATCTTTACTTTAGAATGACTTAATATTATAACCATTTAATTATCTTGTCTTAAGATGTTCAACTACTCTTCATCCTGAGACAACTATATTTTAATTAACTCAAACCCTTCCAACTCTTTTACTTAGTATCCACAAAGTATATTATTCGCTTAATTATTACCTATATAATAAGGTGTTTTAAGATAACCCTTTTTATGTATCCTTACTCACATTTTAATTTCCCAAGTATTTAATTTTTACACACATTCTCTCCATAGAGTATGTATAATCCTTTTGTACTAAATTGTAATAAACCTACGTCTTAATATATTTTATATTACTTACAAGACCAAGGTTCCAAAGGAATACTTAATAAATTATTTTCCTTTATTGTATCTTAGGATAAACATTATATCTCGACATAAGGTAAAGTCTATCTAAGAACTAAATTCTGATTCATAAGTGAAATTGTTAATTATGTATATAAGACACCCATTCTGAAAATCCCCATACCCTATATTCAAATGACACACTAATATTCCAGTGTTAAAAAGGTAAAATCAATATAATCTCTTACGTAACCCAGTTTCATCTAATCAAAGGTTTAAGATTTTAAGTATCAAATTTCTATTTATAAACCTTCTTATAAATTCTAACTACTAAATACATTACTTAATTATAAACTCACACCCTGAACATTGGTATTAAATGTATTTTATATGGCTTATCAAATTCTAAGAACGTAAGGATTATTATTAAGATTAATTCCCCAATCATAGTTTAATTTAGTTTTATGTCACAATCCTTTTAATGATTTTATCACAAGATATTAAGTTATTACTCAATACTATAAATACTAAGAAATGATTAAATCTAGACTTATTTATCCTCTTCACATTTAGATGTAAAAGTAACTCATTACTTTATTATTGTTTATATATAAGAACATTTAAATGTAAAAGTATTTCCTTTTTATTACCAATTAAATAATAAGATCTATTGTGTGTAACACTCTATGTAAACTAATTACAAATATTCCTAAATTTCAACTTATTATTTCTTAACCCGATTATAGATTTACATTGTGGACATTGACTAAATATACACATGTATTTTAATACTGTTTATACTTAGAAATTCAAGGGTAACTAAAAACTCAATTCTTAACCATAAATTAATACCACCTCATATAGTATTCTATTATTAGTATTGTAGAGGTTTTATTTTAAACTCATTAATTCCTGCATTTATATTTTCTATAAGGTATTTTATTTCTTTTATTTATTATTTATCGTATATATATATCCTTCCTATTATATTCCTCACAAGGAATGTTATTTCCTTTATCTATTTTTATTGTATTTATATATATATATATATATACATATACTACATATATTAAGATTTATCCAGAACACTCTATTGTATCTAATTATATCTAACATCTTTTAGACACATCCAAAACTGATTTACGGTTTATAAAATAAAGTATTTCCCTTAGTTTTAGTTAAACATATTAGCTTCCATATTACATATAGTACTAAAATGTAGTTTAGTTAAATTCCTTGATTTAATATAAGTTTCTATTTATTTCTCTCATATAAATATACATATAAATATATGTGACAATTTTTACTTCACTTAAAGCTAATACCCAAAATATTTATAAACATACTGTATTAAATGTTAATTAGTCTTATTATATTTTCCCCAACCTATAAAGTTCATTAATCAACTATACTTTAATTTTTGATTACATTAAAACTATATATTATAAGTTATTCTTATGAAAAACTCACAAACACAATTTTTAAAACCTTTTCCCGTTGCCCAAAAATTCCTAAATTTAATATACAGTAACTATAACATTTTAGACATATTATAAAATTTTATTTCATAAAAATATCTTTTTAATTTAGCCAAATAATTCCAGAAAACCCGTAACTTTGTAAAAATCATAACTTATGTTTAAAAACTCCAAAACCTTAATAATTTACATGAAAATAAACTACATAAAATAAGGAATCTGTGGTTAAAATTTCAAGTCAAAATACCTTCGGGAAGATATTTAAATTACCCAACAAGTTAAGACTATTTACTGGAATTTACTAAAACCCTTTAATAACTTATTCTGGAACGTTTTAATCTCGGCCGTCCGATCTCTTAAACCGAGATCGAACGGCTCCTGTGCACCGAGTTCATCAGCGACCTCTGTTATCCAACCGAGTACTAATTCGACAATTCCTCACAATCTACAGAACGAAATCACGTGATTCTTGTTTCTATGGATTCGTAATACAATTTCGGTTCCAATGATGCTAATTTCCCCAATTTTAATGCAGAGTTCACCCAGTTTCGTATTCAATTCGAACGTTAGGGTTTAAACTAGTTTCAGAGTGCGATTCGGATATAAATTCGCCAAATTCTCCTAATCTAGAGTGTAATTGACACAATTGAAACATGGGTTAGGTCGGAATCAACACTACCAACAACATTATCGGAGCAATTGATCGGAAACTCACCGGAATTGCCCGAATCGAAGCGATTCGAAATCGTTTTTCTGGAAAAACTTGAACTTTCGACCAGTTCGGGAAGCACACTTCGAGGATCTATAAGTTATTGCACAGATCGAGTTAGGTTTTGTTTTTGGGCTCATTAGAAAGATGAAACTTAGATCTACACATGGATAACTAGAAATAATCCTAACTCGCATTATACAGAAAGAAAATCGACCCGAAAGTTACGAGTTTACTCTCTGTTTCCGGTATGATTTTATGTGTTGAAAAATCCGGAACTTTGAGCGACTATAACTTCCAAACGGTTATGATTCAGGCTTGGGCACAAACATAAAAATTGTAGACGGTTTAGAGATCTACACAACGAGCTAAAGAAATCAAAATTTGGTTGAGAAACGAAGGATTTATGGCTAGACGAATTTACCTGAATTCGAAGGAAATTGTAAATCTGGGTTACGACTGTGAACGGTGCCGACTTGAGAACGATTTTTCCGTTGATGTAGAAGGATTTAGGGCTTGTATGAGTTACGGTTGTAAAGAGGGAATTAAGGAGAAGAGAGTGGCGAAGACGGCATGGAAAAATATTGAGTAATGAAGAAGATATAGCCGTCACAAGTTAGGTCAAGATCGGTTGTTTGCTGGCGAAAAACAAGGAGGTAAAATCAGCTAAGTGTTGGGACGCACGAGAGGCTGACACGTGGCACTTTATGAAATTTTGGCTCTAAACTTCAAACTAACATAACTTTGGCTAGGATGATCCTTTTTGACGTTCTTTTTATCGATCTTCATGGTTTTCCATAACCTATTTATTGGTATAGGTTTCATGGCCTGGTTTGACCATTCTCAAAAAGTCAACTCTAGCAAGGCTTAATAAGCTTTAAGGTTTCTAGAATTTTATTTTGACTTTCATATTTCAGAACAATGTTCCAACACTTCCCAAAATCTTTATAATATATATGGAGTGTTTAATAATTTTCCCAAGATTTATTGACTTATAAATCTTATTATTAAATTCATAATACCATATAATAATGTATAATAATTAGGGTTAAATAGAAGAAAACCCTAAATAAATTTCACAACCCCATATAATAATTTACTATTCATAATTCCATATAATAATTTAATATTCATAATTCCATATAATAATTTAATATTCATAATTCCATATAATAATTTAATATTCATAATTCCATATAATAATTTAATATTCAATAGTATTATTAAAGGTTTAATAAAAGAAATCCCCTAAATTAATTTAAATTAATTTAAATTAATTTAGGGTATTTCAGGGTTTGACTGTGACAACTGTTACATATTGACAAAAGCGTTAAGCAAAATGAACGAGTACATTAATTTTGGTTCAAAAAACCTACAAACAATTAAATAGTAATAAAAACTTACGTTTTGATTAACTCTTCAGTGTTGAATTCTGTTCACTGCCCTAGTGGATCTAGAACGAGCAGAGTAGCGGTGGCAGTGCAGAAGATAAACAAAGCCTAGTGGTGGCTACAATTTCAAACACAAAATGAAATAAGAAATGAAGGTATAAAAGTTTGCTAATTATTATGTAAATTTATATTAGAACTCACATTTGGTGATACGACATTAGCAAAAATAATTTATTCTGTTCATCAGCAACATTGAAGCAATGTTTCATGTATTCACAAAACCTCCCCGGGTCCCTAGTGACTGAGTCGAACGATAGACGCTCTGGGCACACCGCAGTAATGGAGGTGATGTACTTCTCACGACATCTCTCAAGTAGACCTCTATTATATCACATGTACTATAAAAAGTTAGCCAATGCAACTTCATAGATACTTATTCTATATGTTTTTACAGTATGTGGAAAGAACACTTACTTTAGATAAGCTTGAATAATGTTAATGTTCAGGTAATCTCCACACATCATCTCTCTGATGTCCCCAAAGTTGATCGCCGTGGTCATATCTTCTTCGTAGTGAAACATCGACTTTGGAAGCGTCATCATGAAGTTGATAGATTGAGGTGACTTCGCAATGATCTTGTCGTAGAGATTGACTTGACGAGGCCCCTGTTTTACCCAAAATTTCAACCCCCCGGAAGGTAGTCTCTACTAATAGGCTAGTTTGGTCAAGTAGCAAGGGTTCCCGGTTCGATCAGCACATCTCAGGGTACTAGGGACAGCTTAATCATCTCCAGGGGCATTTTCGTAATTTTTCCAGGCTCCTAAGCCCTCTATAGGCTTTCTCTCTCCTCCAAATAAGGGTCAAATCAATTCAAAATTCTTTGAAATTTTCACCCCTGATTGAGGATGACATTTTGAGCATAATGGCGTTAGAATTTTGATTTTTAGAGTTTCCAATAATTTTCTAGCAATTTCCAAATCTGACGAGAAATTGAATTTAAAAATTTCCAACATTTAAAAAATTCGATTCCACTTGAGAAAATCACAATTGCCATCCTTGACACGTGGCTAAAATTTCACAGCAAAATTCCTTTGGAAGTCACTTAATTAAAATGCCAAAAATCTAACTTTTACTAGATTTTTTTTATCTTTAAGAAAGTCTATATAAAGGGATAGATCTTTTGATAAAATCAGAATCTCATATGCTCAAGAACCCTAGGAAGACAGAAAGCACAGCCTCATCTCTCTCTCTCTCTCATCTTTTTCAACACCCGGCCGACCGAATCATACCGAAAATCCCCCGAAATCTCCATCTAAACTCGTTTTCCAATCCCTAAAGCACCAATAATCATCAAAACCCCACATAAACACCACCAAAACGTGAAGAACAGCAAGAACAACCAACAACTGGAAGCTTGGTTCGAAAACCTTTCGGGTCTGCCACCAACGGAGCACTCGACGAATCCCGGTGTGAAGAATCGTTGTGAACCCGAAGGTAAAACAGGTAGAAATTCCATTTTCCTAACTCTCTGTGATATTATCAGTCTTGCCTCAAAATTTGGGCTCAAACTAACTCTTTTTCGCTTCTGTATCGCTAATTGTTTTAGCTACTGCCTTGTTACTTGTTTGCTAAGTTTCGTATTAATTTTGATTTCAAATTGAGTTGTTTCAATTACTAACGTGTTTATAATCTTTCAGGCTACACACCCATAAAATTTGAGCTCAAAACACCTTCGGGAACCATCAAAAACCCATTGTCCGTGGGTTGTCCGTGACCTCGGACTCATTGTCCGGGACCACGGACGGGTTGTCCGTGACCATGGACACCTACGGACGGTGGTGGGATTTTATATTTTTCAATTTTTCAAAATTTAGGGTTTCTGTCAAATGTCCATGTCGGGCCCACGGACACCCTGTCCGTGGCCCCGGACCTTTCAAGTTTGCGTTTTTATTTTGTTCTGTTTTCGAAATCATTTAATTCAATTGGGGTCCGTGGTCTCGGACATTAGGTCCGTGGCTACGGACGTAATAAAAATTTGACCTAATTCTGCCTCCGAAACCCTAGTTTAGGTAGCTTTTAATTTCACTTTAATTTTCTGTCAAAAAACACTAAAAAAAACAGAAGCGCGCCCCTAGGATAAAAACTTTGTAGAAAGCCGTAAATAAACCAAGTAGATGAAAAACGACCTAGGAAGGGTAATGAAAGTAATTTGAACCCTAATTAAGTCGAATATCAAGCCCCCGAACCCGAACTCTACCGTTCCTAATTTACTCTAGGTTAAAATTAGGTGGCGACTCATAATAGGTTCCATTGAGCTAGCTTAGGTTTTAATAATTATTGTTATATGACATAGGTATTAATCTTAGGTTATAAGTGGACCTAAAACCCGGTTAAGTCCTAATCAGCTTTAATCAACATAGGATAGGGTTCAAAATCGAGGCTCACAGACTGGTGACTCTACTGGGGACAAAATTCTTAATTTTAACTTGTTTAATTTTAAGAAAGAGGGCTTAACTCGAAATTGTTTATTATGACTTTTATTACATTGTTTGTTTACTTTCGTGCGCACTTAATTTATGTACTTTTGCATCATATGAGAGCTAGGGTCCACATAAACCGATTTCACCCGGGACCCGTTTGAGGGTCCCCTGTCAGGGACTCACACCTTTTAGGTGATGTGAATAAGTGAGGAAAGAGGAGGGTGTCGTCTAACCACACCCCCTTAATACCTGGGCTTTAGCCCCTAGCATTTTCCTGGCAGTATCCTTACCTAGCCCATTGTTTGGTCAGTCAAAAACCCATCCGAAGACACACACCTTCAGGTGATGTGAAAAAAGTGGGGAAGCCCAAAGAGAAAAGCGTGCAAGCCCTATTTCTTTGTGGCGACCTGGGCCCATGCCCCAAGCACCTCTCCAGATCGATCCATACCCGATTTGATTTTAACGTCTAGTGAGGACATGTTGAATTTGTGTGGGCCTTGTTTACCTGCATGATCAGCCCACTACCCAGCCTAGAAATTGATAGGAACTTTTCCTACATCAACTCAGTCCAACCCAATATCGTGGCTTTATTGTTCGCGGCCCAAAGGTGTTGCTTGATTTGAATGTGTGAGTTATTTGTTCGGGCTTCGGCCCAAAAGTTTGGATTTAGGTGATTTCTCTTCTGGCCCAATTTGAATTATCCAATTAGGTCTAGGCCCATAAAAAAATTCACCTGAACTTGAAATTACTCACAAGTCCTGAAAATAAAACCTTCTTTGGCTTAGCAACCATCTTCTCTGACCCAAAGAAAGTTTGGCCCATTCGTGATTTAGCGACCATTCCAGCGCATGCGCTTTATTTCAGGCCCAAACACATTCTGGCCTAAGGGCTCATTCTAGTCTAGGTAGACTTCTTATCATGACCCTAACCCAAAACCCTAGATCTAGGTGTCACCTCTCAGGCCCAATCAAAGCCATCTGTTTAGATTTCAGTCCAAATTCCAATTCATAGTCTGAAGGATACTTTAGCCCAAACACCTCATTTTCTGGGTATCCTGGCCCACTTGCTTTCAGCCTAAGCCTGTTTTGATCTACCTTGTGAAGTGTCATTCTCACCTTAGTGTCTTTCAACCCACTTCCTCTTGTTTGATAATAATGGACTTCTTGGAAACAGGCAAGCCCGAATCCAGATATGGCAGAAGAAGGAAATCCAATCAACACGGATGCCCAGTTGGCCGCTGTGCAGCAAAGGTGCAAGGTTTTGGAGTCCATTGTCGAGGAATTGAGAAGTAAGGCTAATCTCCAGGAGACAAATCAACACACTCTGGAAAAAGCTTGTGGATGAAAATCTTAACCGTAGTTACATCGAGATTGACTCAGTTAGGGCCCAAGATCCTCAAACACGTGTGGGGAAGGATGTTCCTGACAACCAACTAGCTGCAGAGGTTAAAAAAAGTTTTTAAAAGGATTAAGCGCATAGTGAAAGCCAACAAACCAGCTGGCTTCGATTATTTCTCCACGGCGTCGTATCCCGAAGTTGATCTTCCCCTAAAGCTGAAGCTGCCTACACTCTCTTTGTACAAGGGTTCCTCGGATCCACAGATTCATTTGGCTATGTTCGACCGGGAAATGTCCATCTTGGGGCTCAACGACATGCAAAAAGCCAAAGTTTTCGCACGCTATCTAGACGAGACTCCTTAGCGTTGGTATCTCACTCAGAAGATGAATACCAAAACCTACGAGGAGGTTTGCGAGGCTTTCCTAAATCATTTCGAGTATGCTAAAAACCTCGAGGTCACTAGAATCGATCTGGCGGGAACTCGACAGAAAGACGATGAGTCTATGTCTGACTTCATCAAGCGTTGGAGGAGAAAGGCTGGAGCCATGCCTACCAAAATGGACGAGCAAGAGCAAATCCGCATGATAATTGAGAACATGCGAAAACAACACAACCATGAGCTAAAATTTATGTACTTTCCGAGTTTGGACATGTTGATGGGACAAGTCGGTATTCTAGAGGAAAGGATATAAGGAAGGAAGGTTTGGAGCTCAGTGCTCAAGAAACTCCGGCAGTGGCTCCAAATTATCTAAGCCAGGACCAGAAAAGGCCTATCTTCAGACAGTAGCTTGTGTTCAAAGCAGTTTCCCAGAAGTGAATGTAGTTCAACGACCTAGAGCTCCACATCAAAACCTTAGGACGGTACCCTTACCACGCTGAGACTCATCGCAAAGGGAATTCACCAACATTGGCCGAGCACCAAGTCAGGCATTTGAAGAGCTTCAGAAGAAAACCTGCTACAGCCCCTGGCCCCTCGGCCAGCAACCACTCATTTTGGGAGGCATCTTAATCAATTCTGCCACTACCATCAGTTGCCTGGCCATTATTCCGACAATTGCTGACATTGAAGCACAAGATTCAAGACCTCCTCGAGCAAGGAGTCCAATTTTAAAAAAGTATGCAGATCGTTTTATTTATGTTTTCTGGCAACTTCAAATTTTCCAAGTAGCTTATTTTCTTAGTTAGTTTTCAGTCACCTCAGATTGTAATCTTTACGTTTCTTTCATGATTCATAAATAAAATCATAGTTCCATTTTCACAATTTTTGTACAAACAATTTTTTATTCATTCATTGAAAAGAAAAAACAAAAATGTTTCTCAAGGAAAGGGATCACAGAGTAATCATTTCCCGACTATGGAACAAAATGATTTGTCTCTTGTTTCTAAAAGTTGAACATGCCACGTTAAACACCACAGCTCACCCCTAAACAAACCACATTGCGGTTCGGAGTCCACATTTGTCAAATTGTCATCATAAACCCTGGATTAATACTGGGGGCAATCTAAGTTTAAGTTTGTCATCTTTTATCTTTTGTTTAATTGTGCGAACGAGTATCCGAGTGAAAATCTCGCGAGAGTGTCTTGAGTGGAAAAACCATGAGTGAGAGCGTGTCATTTTTACATGACTCCGGTGAGACCACATTCAAAGGTAAGGTAAACGGCATAACTCCGACCGAAGGAGATTATTTGTAAATTTACTTTTAGACCTGCGAAAAGTAACAAAGAACAGATACACAACTATCAGGGATGACGAAGCACCTAGGTACAGCACCAAACAGCTAAAAGCTTGCAAACCCTGTCATTAAACCCTAGGCACCCCACTGAGCCTTTCATATATCCCTTTTCGATATTATGAGCTCCACAAAATAACCCAGCCAATGATGAATGTCCGACTCGGTGACCAAAGGAAGCGAGGAGCCCGACTCTCAGATAACATTCTCATCAGTCCAAAGAAGCAATGTCGCTATTAGCATGACGAAGCGATCCGCAAATGGTCCCAGAGTGACACGGGATCAAAAGAGCTCACATCAAAACAGCTCTTGAAGCCCAAAATCGGGAAACACAAGAACCCGAAAGGCAAAGTCAAGAAAGGATCAAACAAAAAGGCAAACCCGATCGAAGTGCCTCGAAGAAATCCAAATGACGAAAAGAGAAATGGTGTAAAGAACAACTTCAAAAGTCCAAGTCCAGAAGCTCGAAAACAACGTCAACATGAAGCAGTTAGACTTAGACGACAAGACAGATGAATCTGAGAGAAGACGCAAGTTGCAGCTTTGGTCACCCATTTAAGCTCCACATACCTCAAATATCACTCCATGATCCCGTCGTCTTTTATCACACCCTATGGCCACGTTATAAGCTTTAAAGACTTCCGACTTGATAGTTGTGTAACAAATCACGTGAAAGTAACAAATCAAATGCGTAAATCCACCAAATGTCAAATTCAATGGTCTAGAAGTTGTGACCGTGAGCAGAAAACAAGTACAAGCATCAAACACGCTGAGTGTAGGTTAGGAAGCACCAATCGAAACAAAAGCCGTGACCTTGTGAGGACGAGACTCGTTCGCACGCTTAATCAAAGAAAATACTGGGGGTAATCGATCGTTTTGATCGTTTGCCATGAACTCTAGCTCAGATTGTCCTAAGGAAAAATACTGGGGGCAATTGTTGGTTCCAACAATTGTCGTGTCAGCACCAATTAAAACTCAAAGCCTGAGCACCACCATCCCACCATAGGCCACATAAGCCCTTACCACCACACACACACTCTCAAGCCCGTTATTGGCCTTACCTCCACAAAAACATCAGGCCCGTCATAACCCTGACCACCATCCAAATCATAACCTAATCCCAGGTCTATCACAAATCCTGAACACCGAAAAAGCCTTTAACACACCACAACAAACACCATACACTTCCACCAATGACATGTTCATTTTTCAAGTAACAAATTGTAGATATGAAATTTTTAGTCAGGAAATGATCATTTCACTTTCCTTTTTCAGTAGAGTCTTTCTCAAGCATTGTCATGTTTGGCACATTTTTCAACAGTTCCTTGTTTTGGGCAAGCTTCTAACTAACACTCTAGTTGCATTTTACATAACACCTCAACATTGCCATGTTTGGCACCTTTTCCAACAATTTCCTGTTTTGAACGAGTATCTTTCATATATTTTGATTGCATACATCTTATCATCATTGCCATGTTTGGCACTCCAGTAATCAGTTTTCATCATTTGCAAGAGACCATTATCCTCCAAACTTATTTTTAGTTCGAGACCCAAAATCTGTGTAAGGCCCTGCAGTTTCCTCATTCAGTACGAGACCTAGCATCTTCATTCAGTGCGAGACCTAGAATCAGTGCGAGATCCAACTTTTTCTTCATCCATTTAGTACAAGACTTCAGTGCGAGACCCATCTTATTCATCAGTGCGAGACCCACCATCTTCATTAGTACGAGGCCCATCATCTTCTTCAGTGGGAGACCATGCATCTTCATCAGTGCGAGACCAAGCGTCATCATCCAGTGCGAGACCAGTACGAGACTTAGTATCATCTTCAGTGCGAGACAAGTACGAGACAGAGCGTGATCTAAGTTGGCGGGGCAGAGGCAATAAGTCCCCATCTTAATGTCAACTTCTTGGCAGAAACAACTAGTGGGTAGTGGCAATAAGTCCCCTTGGTAATCTAGAAATTATCCCAGCACCCCAGTTGGTGGGCAGAGGCAATAAGTCCCCATTGTATACCAACCAGGAGCATTGGAACGGGTTTCGGTCCCTAGAAGCATCCGAGCATCATCAGCATCGTCAGCATCATCAGGATCATTAGCATTTCAACATCCTTGCATTTGCATACCACCCAATTTTCACATTTTAGGTAGTCAATGCCTTAGAATAGCTTGACATCATAGGTAGTCAACGCCTTAGAATAGCTTGACATCATATCATCCTTATAGGTAGTCGGCGCCTTAGAATAGTCTGACATTACTTCATTTTTACCTTTAGGTGGTTGACGCCTTAGAATCGCTCGACATCCTTCCACTTTACTCATAGGTAGTCAGCGCCTTAGAACTGCTCGACACAATTTATCGGATTTCAATTGCATGTGGGGTCTTTTAAGATCCAAAATTTTGGGGTATCACTCAAGCATCAACAAGCCTTTTCATTTCCATTACAAAGTCTAGTTGACGGGGGCAATCTGTTATACCCAAAATTTCAACCCCCCCGGAAGGGAGTCTCTACTAATAGGCTAGTTTGGTCAAGTAGCAAGGGTTCCCGGTTCGATCAGCACATCTCAGGGTACTAGGGACATCTTAATCATCTCCAGGGGCATTTTCGTAAATTTTCAAGGCTCCTAAGCCCTCTATAGGCTTTCTCTCTCCTCCAAAGAAGGGTCAAATCAATTTAACATGCTTTGAAATTTTAACCCATGATTGAGGATGACATTTTAAGGATAATGGCGTTGGAAATTTGATTTTTAGAGTTTCCAATAATTTTCTAACAATTTCCGATTGAATCTGACGAGAAATTAAATTCAAAAATATTCCAACATTTAAAAAATTCGATTCCACTTCAGAAAAATCACAATTGCCATCCTTGACACGTGACTAAAATTTCACAGCAAAATTCCTTTGGGAAGTCACTTAATTAAATGCCAAAAAATCTAACTTTTACTAGATTTTCTTATCTTTAAGAAAGTCTATATAAAGGGATAGATCTTTTGATAAAATCAGAATCTCATATGCTCAAGAACCCTAGGAAGACAGAAAGCACAGCCTCCTCTCTCTCTCTCTCACACATTTTTCAACACCCGGCCACCCGAATCATACCGAAAATCCCTCGAAATCACCATCTAAACTTGTTTTCCAATCCCCAAAGCACCAATAATCATCAAAACCCCACATAAACACCACCAAAACGTGAAGAACAGCAAGAACAACCAACACTGGAAGCTTGGTTCGAAAACCTTTCAGGTCTGCCATCAACAGAGCACTTGACGAATCCTGGTGTGAAGAATCGTTGTGAACCCAATGGTAAAACAGGTAGAAATTCCACTTTCCTAACTCTCTACGATATTATCAGTCTTGCCTCAAAATTAGGGCTCAAACTAACTCTTTTTTGCTTTTGTATCGCTAATTGTTTTAGCTACTGCCTTGTTACTTGTTTGCTAAGTTTTGTAATAATTTTGATTTCAAATTGAGTTCTTTCAATTACTAACGTGTTTATAATCTTTCAGGCACACACCCATAAAATTTGAGCTAAAAACACCTTCGGGAACCATCAAAAACCCACTGTCCGTGGGTTGTCCGTGACCTCGGACTCATTGTCCGGGACCACGGACGGGTTGTCCGTGACCACGGACACCCACGGACGGTGGCGGGATTTATATTTTTTTAATTTTTCAAATTTTAGGGTTTCTGTCAATACATGTCCGGGCCCACGGACCCCTGTCCGTGGCCCCGGACCTTTCAAGTGTGCGTTTTTATTTTGTTCTGTTTTCGTAATCATTTAATTCAATTGGGGTCCGTGGCTACGGACGTAATAAAAATTTGACCTAATTCTGCCTCCGAAACCCTAGTTTAGGTAGCTTTTAATTTCACTTTAATTTTCTATCAAAAAACACTAAAAAATAAAAAAACAGAAGTACGCCCCTAGGTTAAAAACAACTTTGTAGAAAGCCGTAAATAAACCAAGTAGAGGAAAAATGACCTAGAAAGGGTAATGAAAGTAATTTGAACCCTAATTAGGTCGAATATCAAGCCCCCGAACCCGAACTCTACCTTTCCTAATTTACTCTAGGTTAAAATTAGGTGGCGACTCATAATAGGTTCCAGTGAGCTAGCTTAGGTTTTAATAATTATTGTTATATGACATAGTTATTAATCTTAGGTTATAAGTGGACCTAAAACCCAGTTAAGTCCTAATCAGCTTTAATCAACATAGGATAGGATTCAAAATCGAGGCTCACAGCCCCAGTGTTTAATAAGTTTTTCTGGCAGTGAGAACCTACTTGTCGGCGCCTCAGAAGTCCTGGTGCAAGCCCGGGGCGCTGGATTCTTACCTTTCGCACCCCGGGTCACTAGATTCTTATCCTTCACACACAAACAATAAAGCATAAGAATGTAAAGATAATTTCTAATTGATTATTACAGTAACTTTAAGCGTTTATCTAGATATACCCTTGTACTACGGACATGATTTGCTGGCGCGCTGAACTCTTCTCTGGGTCGAGATATACGGCGAGGAAGCTCAGGGATATATAATGGATTATATTATTAGACACTTAATGCTAAATAATGGATTTTATTAGATACTAAATGGTCGTCAAATAGTCTTACCTCATCGGTGACAACAATATAACATGTTGGCCAGGGCAATTACGTCTTCCTTCGCTTCAATCAGCGTGCATTTGCTGTCAAACACCATTGAAAGGTATGCATTCTCAAATCCATCATATATCAAGTCCAAGGTCACACGCGCGTAAAATGCTGGTAGATGTACGAAACTGATGAGCATGAGTGGACCTGATGGCAACACCGTCCCGTAGGCCACATCTATAGGGTGCCTGTCTAATGGTGTTCGAAGACTGCATTTTTTTTTGCTCCTTCAATAAACATAGATATTGCGTGAAATAAATAAGTGTGTCCAATCTAATACCATTCAAAGGACTTTATTTAAGGAGAAAAATAGTTCAACAAAGCTAACCTGGATGTTGGCAAACGGGTACGGGTCATGGCCGGAGCATAACTGAACGAGGAAGACGGTCGGGGAGGATCATGATGCTGCTGAGTAGTCGCATGTGCAATCTCATCCAACACTTGCTGCAGCCTCTCCTCATAAGCTCGGCACTCAGCAGCCAATTTCTCCTCATTAGCTTGGTGCTCAGCAACGAACTTACGGTCTACCATCGCCTCGATGTCAGCAACATTCATCTAACCCTTCCTAGCAGATGGCGGGACTACGTGCTTCTGACGTACTTCTCCCCCAAATCCTCTAACACGCCCCGGGTGATCCTTCTTCCCAAGCGCTTGATTAAGAGCGTCGTCTTGAGAAGGGAGCGTGTAAGTCTACTTCTCCTCTCTGTGCTGCTTCATACTGTCCAATTGTCAAAGAAGTTAGCACTAAATTTATGATCGACAAACACTTGAGTGTATAAGTAAATTATTTAACAGCTACTTTCAAACACTTACAATTGGTTTGCCAGTTGTTCCATCGCAGCATGAGGAAATATCATCTGACCTTCGCTGGTCGTTGTCTGGCGTCCCAGTATGAACATCGGCACCCTACTCGCCTTAGAGACATCCTCGATCGGGCATTCACTGCCATCCTCGTTCCTCTACGTCAACAAACCAACTTCTTTCCACATATCGAGGCTGCCCACATATCCCCTTCGTCCCATGGTGTGGGGGTAGAGATTAGCATCACGCTTTTGCCGTACTTGTTGTTGTCTTTGTTGTTAAGGCAGTACAATAGAAAATTAATTAGAAAATCAGGGCTAAAGCATTATGAGCTTTAATTCAGAAAATAGTACACACAAACATACCCTGAACTCGGGGGTGGAGTGCTGCTCAACGAACTCCTTCCACTCCTCTTTTGTGATCATGCCATTGTACTTTACATACGGTGGAGGCTCGCGTGGGGGCACCCTGGTGATCCAGTTATCTACCAAGTAGTGGCGGAATGATTTAGCTTTACCCCCAGCGTAGAAAGAACGGTCTTCTTCACTTCGTCTAGGATCTTGTATCGTTCTTGCACCTTCTTCTAGATGGTCTCCTTAACTTCATTCGGGACTTGTAGCCATTTTAGAATAGCTTGACATCATTCTCATCCCTTTAGGTAGTCAATGTCTTAGAATAGCTTGACGTCACTTCACTTCACTATAGGTAGTCATTGCCTAAGAACAGCTCGACCATATATCATCATTTCAGGTAGTAGACGCCTTCGAATAGTTCATCAACATAACCTTCTTTAGGTAGTCAGCGCCTTAGAATAGCTTGACACACTCCACTGCATTTCAAACGGCATACGGGGTCTTTTAGGATCCAAAATTTTTGGGTATCACTCAAGCATCAACTAGCCTTTTCATTTCCATTACAAAGCCTAGTTGACGGGGGCAATCTGTATACCCAAAATTTTAACCCCCCGGAAGAGCGTCTTACTAATAGACTAGTTTGGTCAAGTAGCAAGGGTTTCCAATTCGATCGGCACATTTTGGAGTACTAGGGACAACCTAGTCATCTTTAGGGGCATTCTCGTAATTTTCAAGGCTCCTAAGCCCCTACGAGCTTTCTCTCTCCTTCAAAAATGGCTCAAATCAACTCAAATGCTTTTTTGAAATTTTAACCCATGATATAAGATGGCATTTTAAACATAGTGGCTTTGGAATTATGATTTTTCGAATTTCCAATAATTCTCTAGTAATTCTGATTGAATCTGATGAGAAATTGAATTTAAAAATATTCCAACATCCAAAAAATTCGATTGCACTTGGAAAAATCAGAAATATCATCCTTTACACATGGTTAAAATTGCATAGTCAAATTCTTTTTTTGAAGCCTTGAGCTAAAACATCGGTAAATCTCGGTTGTTACCGGATTTTTTCTATCTTTAGGAAGCCTATATAAGGAACCTTATCCCTTGATCAAATTAGAACTCCAAGAATCCTAGAAAGTCAGAGAACCCAGCCGTCACAATTGTCCCACGTTTTTACGCACCCGAGCAACAAAATCACATCGAAAACCTTCCAAAATCATCATCTAAACACATTCTTCAACTCCCACAACATCAATAATCATCAAACCTTCACCAAAACATCATCAATATGTGAAGAACATCATGAACAACAAGGGGTTAGAAGCTCGGGTCGACCTCAATCCGGAACCGGCATCCATGAGGCCTCCTAAGAATCCCGACGTGAAGAAGTACCTCAAATCTGAAGGTAAAATAGGTAGGAATCTTGATTTTCTAACTCCCCATGACCTTTCTGACCTTGCATTAAAATTTGGGTTCGAACCGACTCTTTCCGGCTTCTGTATAGTTGTTCGTTTTCGTTTCTGCCCTTTAACTTGTTTGTTAAGTTTCATCATCATTCTGACTTCAAATTGAAATCTTTTGATTACTAACATCTTGTACATCTTTCAAGGAACACGCCTATAAAGTTTGAGCCGAAAACACCGTCGGGAACCAAAAAGCCACCGTCCGTGGGTGGTCCGTGGACACGGGACACACCCACGGACGGCGGTGGGATTTAAATTTTTGAATTTTCTAGGTTTTCTCAACTTATTTCCGGGCCCACGGACGTCCTGTTCGTGGCCCCGAACTTTTTCAAAATTATGTTTTCTTTTCGATTCGACTTTTCTGTACAACTAGGTTACCTAGGGTCCTTGGGCTTGGACATTAGGTCCGTGGCCACGGACGGAAGTGAAATTTAACCTAATTCTGCTCCAGAAACCCTAGTTTAGGTAATTTCAATTTCACTTTTAATTTCTGTCAAAAAATATAAAAATCAGAAGTTCGAGCACTTAGGTCAAAATGACTTGTAATATCACGTAATTAAACTAAGTAGAGAAAAAACAACTTCGAGGGTAATGAAAGTAACTGAACCTTAATTAAGTCGAATATCAAGCCCCCGAACCCGAACTCTCCTTTCCTAATTTGATCTAGGTTAAAATTAGGTGGCGACTCATTATAGGTTCCAGTGAGCTAGCTCAGGTTTTAATAATTATGGTTATATGACTTAGTTATTAAACTTAGGTTATAAGTGGACCTAAAACCCTATCAGATCCTAATCAACTCGAATCAACCTAGGATATGGTTTAAAAATCGAGGCTCACACAAAAAAACAAGTTATAATGACAAATAAAAACTGTAAAATGTTACAGACTAATGCATGGTCCGAGACTTAGCCCTTGTATAATGTCCCAGACCACATATCAAAAACCACCTAGAATTACATGTTAAGGGTGGTCCGGGACCTAGTTCTTGTAAGAAGACCCGGACCACCACAGAAAAGTCACCGAAATTGCCTTACACAATTGGTCCAGGACTAGGGGTTGGTACAAAGACCCGGACCACTTCATTTTTCTTACCTGAAAGTTTCCTAGACAACTTGGTCCGGGAGTTAAGGTCTGGACCATGTCCCGAACCAACTCCAAACTCACACCGTGAGTTAGAAAATGAAGGGAAATGAAAGATTTTGAATGGTAATGCTATTATATGATTGTTAGGAGTTGTTTGGTGACATGTAATGGTCATTAGAGGTGTGAAACAAGTGTAATTTATAATGAGAAGTAAACAACTTGTGTGATTAAGTTTGAACTACAATGACTTGGTAGTTATTAGTCAGAAATCATTAGTGATGAAATGATCTAGGTTAATTAAAAGGAATTAACCACCCGATTCAATGAATGTTATAGAGTTTGAGTAATTGGACTTCGGAGGAGTGTAGGCAACCGACGATGATAGTGAACGGTATGGTTTTCTTGTAGCTTGCTTACTAACGAGGTGTCCCTCGGTTTATGTGATGTGTGTTTATGTGTAAAGACTAAACAAGATAAAGCATGAAACCGGTTTACCGTATTTGCTTGCGTGTTCGTATTATACTAACAGGACTTGCCTTTGAGTTTACTTACTAACTAACAAACATTGTCTTCGAGACTTCTACTAACTAGAACTCGGGGGGTGAGGAATCCGGAACGGTCCGGTCACATGTGGTGAAGTAGGAAGTCGGTTGTCTACTATTAGAGTCAACCTCCATTGAGACTTGTCTTCAGACTCGTCGCCTAGAGTCGACAAACAGACTCTGCCACCTCGATTTCTGTTCGAGGTGGGAGGCCAGATTAAGATGGTGCGGTGGGATCTCCTAAATCCCAAACTAAGAAATATTGTTTATTTAACCCAATGGAGTTAATAGCACATTGGCTAGGGTTACCTTTGACCCGACCAAAATAAATAGTGGACTAAGGAAACCAAATATAATTAAAGAACGGTTGGTATGTTTGAGATAAGGTTGCATATGAGAACTAAATAATTCTCAAACTTAATGAGTTAAAAAGCTAACTCACTTACTAAAGGAACGTCTATTAAGTCGCTCAATGTGTTTGAGCTATGATTATTTCTTATGAATGCGTGTGTGTTATCGTACTTCTTATTAATATATGTATGATCAATCAACTACATGTATACGACAAAATATTCGTGTGTAGCCCCGTTTGCTTGTGGGCTGCAAGTTAATATTACCAGCAAAGGTGTTGAGCCCTTCGAGGCATTCATATTATTTTTCAGGTACGCGCCAGAAGATGTCTCATCCTGAGAGTAGGAATGGGTAGATGTACTTCGGGTGTATATGTTAGACATACGAGATGTGCATGTGCACTCGTATTATAGACTGTTGTAGTAAGTTGTATTAGATGCGAGATACTTTGTACTTGATATATGTATTTTTGTTAAAGCATTGTATGTACTTATGTTCGGTATATCTGGGTCCATCAGACCGTAGCTTGAGACTGGAGATTGTAGAATGCCTAGTTAGTCATGTGGGTGACTAACGGCGGTAACACCAACTTATTTAGAATTTCCGCTACATTGTTAATATATGTACTTGGAGGTTTATGAGATAATCCCGGTTTTAGGAGTTGGGTTGTTACAGGTATTAATGTGTATTTTCCAATGGTGTTTTCAGTCTGTTTTTGAAGTTTTGGACCTGTGCGAACGTCCGTCCGGACATGCAAGTTCAGACAGGCCCCGTGAGCTGTTTTTATTTTCACAAAGTTGTGGTGTCCGGACATCTATCCGGACAGTGTGCGAGGACGAGTTTGGGGGTCATAGTTTGACTTTCGTCCAAACGTCGATGTCCGGACGTATGTCTGGACACACCATGGTTTCTATTTCGACTTGTGTCCGGACTTCCAAGGTCGGACCCAAGTCCGGACAGAACTTGAATTTCATTTTTAAGACTCGTTTGAAGTCTGTTTTCTATTCCGATTGCGGCACTAGATATGTATCGCCGTGTTCTTTCATTTGGGGCAAAATATATGGTGTTACAGTCACACGGATCCGGTCAAGAGGGTCCTACTAGCACTTATCTAGCACAACCACTTACCCTTATATAGCAAGGACCTGAACGCCACCGACTGCTTCCTTATGGAGTTCAAGATAGCACCGGATCCTGACGCGTTGATGTCTCTCTCCGGCATCATGTTCAAGCACCTGGTCCACATCATCGCCAAGAGGGACGCCCAACAGTTGGGTTTCCCCTTCTTCCTTTAGAGGCAAATCGCTCAGTTGAGGGTACCCACAAACGAACTGCTTGCTAGCCCTCCCATGGAGCTCATCGGAGACTACACTATGAGAAGGATGGATTTTGTTCTCACAGAGGCTGGGTGGCAGAAGGAAGACGGGTAGAGCAACAGGGAGTCCTCCTCCTCGGGTCCTTCCACTCGTGGTGCAGCCTCCACTCCACTACTAACGCTTCATCCTCCACCGCCGACCGGCATCATCACTCTAGAGCAGTTTGAAGCTTACCAGCACCAAGTCGCCGAGCATCAGCGCCAGGTCACAGAGCAGCAGCGCCGGTTGGAGGATCATCAGCGCCAGATGGAGCCCCAGCTTCAGTCCCTCGTGAGCTGATGGAGCGTAGTGGTCCCCCTCCCCAGTAGCATACCTATGACTAGGCTGTCGGTGTGCCATTGTTTTTTTTTAACCTTTTATCTTTCGTTTGACTCTTTTTTATGTTTCTGCCATTTATATTTCATACTCTCGCTTTGTAGTACTTTATTTTCGACTCTTTTACTTTATTTATCGACTTTCAAATATTATGGTTTGGGACTCATCCATGAGTCCCCTTTTGGTAACTAACTATGGGTTTTTTACGTATTGTAGATATATACAAAATGAACAAAGAACACCCCAAGGATGAGTTAGGACAAATTCTAGAGGAACTCTTACAATTTTTCTAGGATCTTCGACTCTTCACCGATGGAGCTAGTGCTTCAATGACCCCGGACACTAGAAGTGTGGGGGAACCCCCCAACAACTCATCCTTATCAGGGGAGTACTAGTTCTCTAACCCTTAACATTTACATAATGCATTACACTTTTTGCCTACTCTATGCTTAGTGCTTCGAAAAGGTCGTTTGTTTGTTTTTCCTTGAGCTCTGCTTTGAACAATGAGAACATTGTCCCATTGAAGTGTGGGGGAAACGACCTTTTCTTTTTGACGTACTGCTCAATTTCCTTATGCGTCTATAGCTTCCATGTAAGAGTTACATTTATAGTAAGCAAGTTTTTCCATGAATTCTTAGAATTTTTCACCAAATTTTTCAAAAGTTCTCTCTTGACGAGCATGTATTTGCGGTGCAACCATAAACCCCTATCTTGGTGAGTTTCCATTGCTTATGGGTTCTTTCTATCTTCTCATCTTAGGATTGCTAAGGGATGCTTCCTTGTGAAAATTTTAAAAAGGAACTTGAGAGACACCATAGGTAACCAACAAATGAGAGTTGAATGTTCATAAAATCAAGGCAAAATGCCAAATTATGTTCTCCTCATCTCTTGTGGCTAAAGTTAATCAAATGCAAATTTCTATTTTTCCATTTGTTTTCTTTAATGCCCATTCTTAAGAGAAGTTGGTCATTGTAAAAGTTCTCCAATTTCCATAATCTTTAAGAACTTGGAAGCACTCTAGATCATACCCCAAAACTCTATATTTTTATTTACCCTAAGCACACCCATATAACCATGATTAGGTTTGTTGCACTCCTCTTAAGGTTTTTCACAATTTTGCTGACTTGAATTCAAGAATTCATCTAAACACTTGCTTGCTTTAAAAGTTCCTTCTTCTTGTGGGTTCTTATCTAATTTTGCTTGAGGAAGAGGAAGAAGAGGAGGAAGAAGAGGAGGAAGAGGAGGAGGAAGAGGAGGAGGAAGAGGAGGAGGAAGAGGAAGAGGAAGAGGAAGAAGAAGAGAAGAGAAAAAGAAGAAGAATAATAACAAGAAGAATAAGAAAAAGAAAAAGAAGAGGAGGAAGAAGAAGAATAAAAAGAGAAGGAAGAAGAAGATGAGGAAGAAGAAGAGGAAGAAGAAGAAGAAGAAGAGGAGGAGGAAGAAGAGGTGGAAGAGGAAGAGGAAAAAGAGGAGGAAGAAGAGGAGGAAGAAGAGGAGGAAGAAGAGGAGGAAGAGGAGGAGGAAGAGGAAGAAGAAGAAGAAGAGAAAAAGAAGAAGAATAATAACAAGAAGAATAAGAAGAAGAAAAAGAAGAGGAGGAAGAAGAAGAATAAAAAGAGAAGGAAGAAAAGAACTTGAGTGGTTCTCTATTGCATTTTCGGGATGGGGATTTGACCCTAAATCCCCTAAACTAGCTTGTAAACCTATACTTCATTTATGATAGTCATTTTCTCTCTTTTGCTTATTTATTGCTATAACATGATCATTTATGGCATTTATGGAGGTTTCCAACAACATATGAGTTTAAGTTAGAGATTGTGACCAAAGAGAGAGAGAAACCATAGATTGTGCTATCTTGATTAGTTACTGAATTTGGGGCCATTATTGTGGACTTGCAATTAATGCTACTTAGTGATTTAAACTCTATTTTATTAGAGAGTTTGAGTTAGTTAAGTAAGATCTGACTCTTCCATGATTTGGAAAGTCATTACACTAGTCCTAATAGACAACTTGAGTGAAGTAGGTTTGAGAGTGAAATTGGGGTGAGTTTAGTGATAATTACCATAATCCTAGGGAATATTATTCCAATCCATTAAGACAGATTTTTAGTTTCCTTGTTTACCTTGCTAATTGTCTTGAATTGAATCATCAAGCTTTCCACCGGCTAAACCCCCTCCCCCTTTAATTACTGTTTCTTTACCAATTATCGAAACTAGGGAGATAGATAATCGATTTTCCTAGTGGAACGACACTCTTATTATTACTACAATTGGGTAAACTTGCTGACATTTAGCACTTTGCAATATTGACTATATATTTCTCGCAACGGTTATCGTGGATATGTAAAAACCAAGGTTAATGACCACGTAAAATGGAATTCAAAAACTTAGTTTATCGTTCCCAAGGGTTTATAGCTATCTAGTTTATCAATTAGTCAAGCTCTATAAACTAATAGATGCTAAGAAAATATTCTTATACACTATGACTAAAGAAGAACGACCAAAGGAAAAGACATATAATAATTAGTGTCATATTTTCTATAATAGAGATGAAAACGATTATAATAGGTTATATGCATGTTTCTAATCATCAGTGGAAACACATATAAGTTATTGTGGATATATAAAAACCAAGGTTTGTGAATATGTAAAATTGAATCCAAGAACTCAATTTATCGTTTCCCAACATTTATAGCCCTGAAGTTTATCGATCAGTGAAGCTCCGTAAACTGATAAATGCGAAGAAAATATTCTTATACACTATGTTTAAATAAAAGCAGGCCAAAGGAAAATATATATAATAATTAGTGTCATTTTTGTCTATAATAGTGATGGAAACGATTATAGAACATTGTGTACATGTTTCTAATCATTAAAAGCAACATAATAAGTTATTGTGGATATGTAAATCCCAAACATATCTTAAAAAACCTATATTGTCAAAGGTTAATTTTAGGGTTTGAAGTAAAGCATTAAGGTTTGTCAAAAAATTATAACATTATAAGGATATAAACAGAAATCACAAAAATATACCCTAAACTACAGAGATACCCTAGGAAAGTTAAACCATCGAAGGCTATTTTGGGGTTTAAAGTCAAGGGTCATTAACCCTAAAAAAACATGTCGAGAAATTGAAAGATTATTAGGGTATAAAAATGAATCATAAATTATTCCTTTAAACCCCAACCATACTCTAGATGCTAAATCATCAGAGGTTTTTTTAGTCAAATTTCAAGATGTATAACTATTGTAAAATTATTTAATAATAGTACTTACTTACATAGCTTTTAATAATTGTATTTATTATATTATAGTTGTTATTACTATTTTATTTATATTATGTTTTTACTATATTGTTTACAGTGTAAATTATGGAAATGCAACATTTATCTCTTCATATTGATTTTTGGTTTTGTGATTTATCGTATGTGGCATTTATTTACAAACCTTATTATATTAAAAAAACTATGATTAATTCGTACATGCAGTACATACTTCAATTTCACTCATATATAATTAAGTTTAAGTTTTAATACTTATATTGTAACACCCCCAAACGCTGGCGTATGAGTCAGGGGTATTACACGCCGCGTATTATTACATAATAACCCAAGGATCTAACTAACGCACATAAATAAACAGAGCAAAGGCCCAAAACTAATACTTATATAAAAGTATAGCGTAACAAAACGTAACAGGGTAACTCAGACCCGAATACAAAATAGTAGTCACAAGCAGTGTCAAATACTACTCAGGCCCGAGGGCTACAAAGCTAAATATAAATGTCTCAAAACTGAAATAACATAACAAAGCTCCAGAAGCCGAAGGAAGACGACCCTCGCTAATCAATCTGCAATGTTAGATAAAGTAGGGGAATGAGCAAACAACTATGCCCAGTAGATTATTAACTTCATCAACCAGCATGCTCAAAACATTTATAGAATATTAACAATCAGAAGTAAACGGAAGGGAAGCCATATTCCTTAACAGAAATCAGAAACAGAAGCCCAAACACTAAAGGACTAAACAGAGTTCAAAACAACGGACGCAGAAACAGAAGGGGACCCTAGTTGATCACAGCATACAGACAAAACGGGAACATCCTGTGAACAGAACCAGGAAACCTCACTCGTAAACAGAACGGGGAACATCACCCATGAAACAGAAGGATATCCTACGTAGCGCACTACGAGATAGATAAACCAGCCATCCACGGTTCAAACACAGAGATAACTAGGTCCCAAAACAGAAGCTTAAATACAATTAAGCATATGTGCACCAATGGCACCAGAAAGCATATAGATAGCTCGGGAATCAGAAGGGGAATCCAACCCCGCAAACGAAAGTCAAAACAGAGCTCAAACGAGCAAGTTATAGTCAAAACAGTGCCATGTTCGAACTTGTGTCCGGACATCAACGTTCGGACACAAGTCGAGGCTCCGAGGTCAAAATCAGACACATGTCTGAACATCAAAGCTCGGACGGATGTTCGGACGCTTTCGGAAATCAAATACGCGTAATGTCCGAACATGTGTCCGAACGGCGAAGTTCGGACACAGGTCGAAGCAAAATCAGAGGAAACAGAAGGGTGTGTCTGAACTTCTGTCCGGACTTACAAGTTCGGACACCATTCGAGACTTGTAAGTCGGACTCGTCCTCGCACCCCGTCCGAACATCAAAGCTCGGACGGAAGTTCGGACACGGTTTAAAACTTAGAAAATTTAAATGCAACAGAGTCTGTCCGAACATCAACCCTCGGACAGACGTTCGGACATGTAAAAATGCAGTTTTCCAGAAGCGAAATTGCACATAACCAGAGGCTCAAAACACACACACAAATCAGAAGGAATTTGTAGAAAACAACCTTGGGGGTTTGTAGACATTAAACAACCATAAACAGACAGATTCGCAAACACAACGTAGAGACAATTCGCAAATCAGAAACTGGAATCTGAAACACCCCAAGGCTGAACACACTAGCCGAATCCGAGAGCCACCTACTTCTTGACAGCAGATAGACCCTTCGAATCTGAACAACAAACGCTCCAACGCAGACACAGTAGTAGAGCAGACCAACGAATAGAATCCAAAATGCACTTCCAAACCACTGAACAAAAGGCAATTGAAGAACAGTACCAAATCAGATCACCGAATTCTCAGAACGAGAAACTGCTATACACAACGGAATCACTGCCTTACCTGAATTCGACCATGAAACGCAGAGAACGCCAACTGAAGCAGAATTTGACAAGGGAATGGACAGAATCTGATTCCTAATCAGATTACAGAAGAAGAATTAAAACAAGGGAAACATCCCAAATTCCAGAATCACAGGAGAACGAATCCACGCTGATTACCTTACTCTGAACCGAACTTCGCAACGGAGCAGAATCCACAGTAGAACTCGACAAAGAACCACAATTAGCAAGGCTTGAGAGGTAGAACAGAACGCATCTTTGAGAGAGAGAAGAGGGCAGAGAAGAGAGGAGCGTAATGACGGTTTTCAAAACTGAGCAGTGAGGGGGAAAGAATGACTGACATGAGAACGTGATTAGGAAATGAATAATTAAGAGGAAAGGAAATAAAATAATAAGGGATTATTCTCACCAGAAAAAAAACGGAAAGGGAGGAAGATCCTTCTACCTATGCCTTTAATCAGAAGGGCGCCGATGTCCTAAATCCAAAATACATTAATATAAGGCCACTAGGGACGAAATAAAATGCAGCGAAACTTTGGGTTATAACATCACCTCCCCCTTAAAAGAATTTCATCCTCAAAATTAATCGTACCTACTGCTCGAAGAGGGCGAGAAACTTGGATCACACTTCACTTTCCACTTCCCATGTCGCCTCTTCCTCTGACTGACCCGACCACTGTACCTTACCATGGGCATGGTCTTACCTACTGCTCGAAGGAGCTGCTTCGAACGTGAAGTCCTCTCTCAACTGAAGCGGACCGAAATGAATCACATACGACGGATCCGAAACATTTTTTCTCAGCATGGAAACATGAAACACACTATGCACTGCTGCTAATGTCGGAGGCAAGGCCAAACGGTAGGCGACTGGTCCGATCCTCTCCAGGATCTCAAAGGGGCCAACGAAGCGAGGGCTAAGCTTACCTCTCTTCCCAAACCGTACGACTCCACGGACTGGGGAAACCCTCAGATATACATGGTCGCCAACCTCAAACTCTAGAGGTCGCCTCCTCTGATCGGCGTAACACTTCTGACGACTCTGAGCCACAAGCAGACGCTCCCTGATGGACTGAATCTTACCCACAACGTCTTCAACCAAGTCCGGACTGACAACTGCTCTCTCCTTCAGATCATCCCAACAGATGGGTGATCTGCATCTCCTACCATATAGAGCCTCAAATGGGGCCATCCCGATGTTGGACTGGAAGCTATTATTATAGGCAAACTCAATCAAGGCAACATGCTGATCCCAACTGCCTCCAAAGTCAAGCACACATGCTCTAAGCATGTCCTCCAGGACCTGATTCGTCCTCTCTGTCTGACCATCTGACTGAGGATGATACACAGATCTGAAAGACAACTTCGTCCCCATAGCCTGATGCAAACTCTGCCAGAATCTGGATACAAAGCACGGGTCTCTGTCAGACACAATCGAAGCTGGAACCCCATGCAAACGCACAATCTCATCCATATACATCTGCGCTAGGCGATGCAAACTGAAGGTCTTCCTGGCCGGCAAGAAGTGAGCACTCTTCGCGAGTCTGTCCACAATCACCCAAACTGTGTCGAATCCTCTCGGAGTCTTAGGCAGTCCCATGACGAAGTCCATGCCTACGCTCTCCCACTTCCACTCCGGGACTGGAAGAGGCTGAAGCAAACCAGCTGGTCTCTGATGCTCGGCTTTAACCTGCTGACAGGTCCGACATCTGGATACAAAATCAGAAATGTCTCTCTTCATGTTGTTCCACCAGAATGTCTCTCGAAGGTCTCGGTACATCTTCACACCTCCTGGGTGTACCGAGTACGGGGCTCCATGAGCCTCCTGCATAATCTCTCGCCTCAGAGCATCGTCTGTAAGCACACAAACACGGTCTCTGAATCTCAGACACCCATCCTCTGAAATCCGGAACTCAGACTCCTGACCAGCAGACAATCCTACTCTGATCTTACTCAACCCAGCGTCGAGCTCCTGACTGGCCTTGATCCGGTCGATCAAGGTAGGCTGAATCTGTAACGCTGCCAACATCCCAGACCTCTCTGGGTGGACGACCTAGATACCCATACGCTGTAACTCGAGAGCAGACCTCTGCACCCCAGACAAAGCACAAACAACTCCAGACGGACCCCTCCTACTGAGCGCGTTAGCAACAACATTCGCTCTACCAGGATGGTAGAGGATCTCTAAATCGTAGTCGTGCAACAACTCCTGCCACCACCTCAACCTCAAGTTCAACTCCTTCTGAGTGAACAAGTACTTGAGGCTCTTGTGGTCCATATACACCTTGCACAAAGCTCCATAGAGGTAGTGCCTCCAAATCTTTAACGCAAAAACCACAGCAGCTAACTCCAGATCATGGGTCGGATAGTTCTTCTCGTATGGCTTAAGCTGACGTGAGCCATACGCTACTACCTTCCCCTGCTGCATCAGAACACAACCAAGTCCCTTATGGGACGCATCACAGAATACCTCGAGACCCTCGGTCCCCTCTGGTAGAGTCAAGATCGGCGCAGACGTTAGCCTCTTCTTAAACTCCTGGAAGCACTTCTCGCAGGCCTCACTCCGCTCGAACTTCACCTCCTTCTCTAGCAGACGGGTCAACGGAATAACCAACTTGAAGAAGCCCTCCACAAACTTTCGATAGTAGCCCGCTTGTCCAAGGAACCTACGAATCTCTCCAACATTAGTGGGCCTGGCCCACTCAGTGATAGCTCTAATCTTCTCCGGATCTACGGAGATACCATCCTTGGAGACCACATGTCCCAAAAATGCTACCTGGTCCAACCAGAACTCACACTTCTTCAGCTTCGCATACAGCTCCTTCTCCCTCAGAGTCTGGAGAACGGTCCTCAAATGCTCCTCGTGTTCCTCAGCACTCTTGGAGTAAACCAAGATGTCATCGATAAACACCACGACGAACTGGTCCAAAAACGACTTAAAGACCCGGTTCATCATGTCCATAAATACCGAAGGCGCATTCGTCAGATCGAAGGGCATCACTAGGAACTCGTAGTGTCCATAACGAGTCCTGAAGGCGGACTTAGGCACGTCGTCTTGCCTTAACCCTCAACTGATGATAACCCGACCTCACATCGATCTTCGATAAAACCTTAGCTCCTGCTAGCTAGTCGAACAAGTCATCAATGCGCGGGAGAGGATACCTATTCTTAATGGTAACCTTGTTGAGCTCCCTGTAGTCAATGCATAAACGCATACTACCATCCTTCTTATTAACAAACAGAACAGGCGCACCTCAAGGCGACACACTAGGGCGAATAAAGCCCTTATCCAGCAGCTCCTGCAACTGGACCTTCAGCTCCTTAAGCTCAGCAGGCGCCATCCGGTATGTTGCATTAGAAATTGGATGAGTCTCAGGTGCGAGCTCGATTGAGAACTCCACCTCTCTGACAGGGGGAAGCCCAGGCACATCGTCCTGAAACACGTCGGGGAAGTCTTTGACCACTGGGATATCCTCTAACTTCGCATCCTTGCGAACCTCAGGGATGTAGCACAGAAATCCCTGGCATCCTTTCCTCAAATGGCGAAACGCCTACATAGCTGAGATGACTGGCGGCGAGCACGGGATTCCATTCCCTGCTACAACTAGGCTGACCCGGCTCCTCAAAGTAACTCTCGATACAGCACAATCAATATGAGCATGGTGGGCAGCAAGCCAATCCATACCCAGAATCACATCAAAACTAGTCATCTCCATAGGGATGAGGTTAGCATACAGAATTTAACAGGATAGAAGAGTTCCGAACCATAGGACTATGCACACACAATTCGACACTCAAGGGCACAACAGACAAACCGAGCTCACCCACGAACTTAGCAGAAATAAAGGAGTGGGTGGCTCCAGAGTCAAAAAATAGAAAACAGAATGATCAGACAACTGGAGAATACCTGTGACAACTCTATCAGTGGACCGGTCCCTCTCTCCAGCCATCGCATAGACTCTGGCCTGGCCCTGGGGCTTCTTCTGCTCAGCCCGGTCGCGATCTCTGGACTCAGAAACAGATCCTCAAGTCCTACCTCCAGAGCTACCTCTGCTCCTCTCGGCTTGAGGGCAGTCAGCGATCCTATGCTTCAAGGATCCACACTTGAAGCAAGCTCCGAACTTCTTGTAGCAGTCCCGACCTCGGTGAAACTTGCCATAAACCTGACACTTAGGGGCGGACGACGAAGAAGACGGACCACCTCTGTCCCTCGAACCCTGACGGTCCCCAGCTCGGTCTCTAGTAGACTGCTTCTTCTGAGAAGCAGACTGATCCCTCCTATCGCTCTCATCGGACCTCTGCTTCCTCTTCTGGTCCTTCCAACCAAACTGGCGACCCCATAAATCAGCCTCCACCATCAGGGCGACATCAGCAACATCCCTGAAGGCCTTGTGACACAGCGACGTCACAGCAGAGCGAATGTCCGGCCTCAAGCCGCTCTCGAACTTCCTGGCCTTCCTATGCTCGTCGGGCTTAGATGTAAACTTAGATAAACTGATGGACTTCCTGACATAGTCCTCCACACTCATGTCCCGACCCTGGCGGAGCCGGTTATACTCCAGGATGCGCTGATCCTTATATACGTCAGGGTAGAACTACTTATTAAACTCCCCAGTAAACTGGTCTCACGTCCAAGGCTGTGGGAACCTCCCCATCATGGACCTCCACCACTCCTTAGCCTCAGCCTTAAAAAGGAAGGTGGCAAAGTCGACCTTCTGCTCCTTCTCGGAGCCCATGACTCGCAGTAGATCCTCCACCTCAGTTAACCAATGACTGGCCTCGTGGGGGTCTCCTGCCCTATCGAAAGGCGGAGGCTTCAGCTTCATAAACTCCTGAAGCGCCTTCACAGTCCGGCCTCCCGCCTCAGCAGCCCCAGCTCCGGCTGCACCACTAGCTGGTCCTCCTCCAGGGGCTCCTCCAGCTGCAACTGTCTGCAACAGCTGGGTCATGAACTGCTGGACCGTCTCGGCGACACCGCCCGGGGGAGTAACTGGAGCTCTTCGTGGTGACATTCTGAAAATTCAAGAGCAAGCAATTCAGACTTGATACTCCAAGGCACAGATACTGACTGACTGACTAACTAACTAATGCTAGATTCCCATCAGATTGGAACCCAGAACTGTGATACCACTAAATGTAACACCCTCAAATGCTGGCCTAGGAGTCAGGGGTATTACACGCCGCGTATTATTATATAATAACGCAAGGTTCTAACTAACGCACATAAATAAACAGAGCAAAGGCCCTAAACGAATACATATATAAAAGTATAGCGTAACAAAACGTATCAGGGTAACTCAGACCCGAATACAAAATAGTAGTCAGAAGCAGTGTCAAATACTACTCAGGCCTGAGGGCTACAAAGCTAAATATAAATGTCTTAAACTGAAATAACGTAACAAAGCTCCAGAAGCCGAAGGAAGATGACCCTCGCTAATCAATCTACAATGTTAGATAAAGTAGGGGAATGAGCAAACAACTATGCCCAGTAGATGACTAACTTCATCAACCAGCATGCTCAAAACATTTATAGAATGTTAACAAATCAGAAGTAAACGGAAGGGAAGCCACATTCCTTAATAGAAATCAGAAACAGAAGCCCAAACACAAAAGGACTAAACAGAGTTCAAAACAATGGATGCATAAACAGAAGGGGACCCTAATAGATCACAGCATACAGATAGAATGGGAACATCCCATGAACTGAACGAGGAAACCTCACTCATAAACAGAACAGGTGGAACACTTGTGAATAGAACGGGGAACATCACCCGTGAAACATAAGGATATCCTACATAGCGCGCTACGAGATAGCTAAACCATCCATCCACGGTTCGGACACTGAGATAACTAGGTCTTAAAACAGAAGCTTAAATACAATTAATCATATGTACACCAATGGCACCAGAAAGCACATAGATAGCTCGGAAATCAGAAGGGGAATCCAACCCCACAAAGAAGTCAAAACGGAGCTTAAACGATCAAGTTATGGTCAAAACAGTGCCATGTCCGAATTGTGTCCGGACATCAATGTTCGGACACAAGTCAAGACTCTGAGGTCAAAATCGGACGCATGTCCGAACATCAAAGCTCAGACGGATGTTCAGACGCTTTTGGAAATCAAATACGCGTAATGTCCGAACATGTGTCCGAACGACGAAGTTCGGACACAGGTCGAAGCAAAATCAGAGGAAACAGAAGGGTGTGTCCGAACTTCTGTCCGGACTTACAAATTTGGACACCATTCGAGACTTGTAAGTCGGACTCGTCCTCGCACCCCGTCCGAACATCAAAGCTAGGATGGAAGTTCAGACAAGGTTTAAAACTCAGAAAATTTAAACACAACAGAGTCTGTCCGAACATCAACACTCGGACAGACGTTCGGACATGTAAAAATGCAGTTTTCCAGAATCGAAATTGCACATAACTAGAGGCTCAAAACACACACACAAATTAGAAGCAATTTGTAGAAAACAACCTTGGGGGTTTGTAGACATTAAACAACCATAAACAAACAGATTTGCAAACACAATGTAGAGACAATTCGCAAATCAGAAACTGGAATCTGAAATGCCCCAAGGCTGAACACACTAGCCGAATCCGAGAGCCACCTACCTCTTGACAGCAGATAGACCCTTCGAATCTGAACAGTAAACGCTCCAACGCAAACACAGCAGTAGAGCAAACCAACGAACAAAATCCGAAATGCACTTCCAAACCACTGAAAAAAACGCAATTGAAGAACAGTCCCAAATCAGATCACCAAATTCTCGGAACCAGAAACTGCTATACACAACGGAATCACTGCCTTACCTGAATTCGACCACAAAATGCAGAGAACGCCAACTGAAGCAGAATTTGACAAGGGAATGGATAAAATCTGAATCCTAATCAGATTAGAGAAGAAGAATTAAAACAAGGGAAACATCCCAAATTCCAGAATCGCAGGAGAACGAATCCACGCTGATTACCTTACTCTGAACCTAACTTCGCAACGGAGCAGAATCCACAGCAGAACTCAATGAAGAACCACAATTAGCAGGGATTGAGAGGTAGAATGTAACTTTGAGAGAGAGAAGAGGGAAGAGAAGAGAGGAGCGTAATGACGGTTTTTAAAACTAAGCAGTGAGGGGGAAAGAATGACTGATGTGAGAACATGATTAGGAAAAGAATAATTCAGATGAAAGGAAATAAAATAATAAGGGATTATTCTCACCAGAAATTAAACGGAAAGGGAGGAAGACCCTTCTACCCATGCCTTTAATCAGAAGGACGCCCATGTCCTAAATCCAAAATACATTAATATAAGACCACTTGGGACGAAATAAAATGCAGCGAAACATTGGGTTATAACATATATTCTTTTTATGGTACCTATTTAATATTATCTAGTTAAAGTCACTAAATTGTCCAATTATTATTACCCTTTGCTTACAATTCTTATTTTTTAAAACCAACTCCATTCTTTTTGGTTTTGTGATTTATGCTATATTCAACTTTGAAAATAACGTCAAGTACAAGCAAAAAGGAGAAATGAGAAAAAAAAAAGTTTTCCATGACAGGAGAAATGAGAAAAAGTCATATATATGCAGATTCTGAACTACACCCATGCATTCCTTATGTCTGTTGCATGCACCACTAGTTGGAGAAAAATAATATATTAATTTTGATGTGTAGTTATTGCTTATCTAACGGGTGTGTGGACCGGGACCGGGCTGGGCCGGCATTGAATTTAGACCCGAACGGGCCTATATTTTTGTCCAACTCTATTTTAATTTTTCAGGCCGGGCTGGGCTAGGCCTGAAATTATTTTATCTTTACCATTGACTTGCCCACCGACATAGTTTTATAATTTTTTTATATTATTAATATTACTATTAATTTTTTTAACAAAATATATTGTAACGCCCCTATTTAACATAAATACAGCGGAATAAAAACTCTAATGGCGATTACAGATCATCGGGTTCCAAACACCCGGTACAAAACCTCCCTATTTACAACTTACTAATGTTACAGCCTGAACTCGAGAAAAAATGTAAACGTAACTTAAAATAAACAAAACAACTCTCCACAATTCCTAATTCCCATCCCAGTCACTCATACTCTTTGTGGCCACCTGTATGAACAATTTCGTACCTACAAGATGAAACCAAGCAGCCCACCCCGGGAGGGGTGAGTCAGTTCCCTAGAATGGAACTGGTACAATTCTCCAAAAACAAACCTTTAAACATCACTTTTAAATAAGCAATAATTGAAATCAACTCGTAAAACAAACCAGAAGAACAAGACACTTTAAAAATCACCAAGTCAAAGATAACAAGTTAAAGAAGAGACAAATAACTGAAAGGTGAAGTTAGTCAATCAAAGTCACACCATGAGTTAGTGAACATCCAATGCTTAAGTTAGCTTCAATTCCATTTAGGAGTAGAAAGACCCAAGTAGTCACAAGGACTAAGAATGAAAGAAAGATCCAAGGACCAATAAGTCAAGAGTGGATAAATTCCAATTGGGAGAGATGGCCCCCACCACTAGTCAGTTGTCACAAGGACGAGGTAAACAGACCTCCGCTGTCAGTTATCCATAAGGACGAGGTAAACAGACCTCCGTTGTCAGTTGTCCACTTGGACAAGCTATAGCAGACCTCCGCTGCCACCGACCCGTTCTCAGGCATCGGTGAAAAGTGTGTGCACCACTTAATAGCAATAATCCATACTCAATACCAAGATTGACATTTTCCCATATTCCTGTTAGATTATTAACTGCACAAGGGCAATACCAAAACACCCAGTCCTACAGAGTGCAGAGGCGTAAACCCTCAGTAGTTAATATCTAATAGAAAGAATCCATTCTCATTAAGGCTGATCAAACTCGACTCATGGATAAAACAATACCCATAGTCCAAAGAAAGAATTTACCAACACCAGATATTTCTTATATTCCCAGTTACGCCACTAGATCATTAACTGCACCAGAGCAATACCAAAACACTCAGTCCTACAGAGTGCAGAAGCGTAAACCCTATGAAATGGTAAATTCCTAACTCCACAAATCTTCTATCCTAATCCCTAGTCAGGTTCCAATTCTACTGCTAAGCCTTTTGCACTCCGTCGAATTACCTTGTTGCTATGTGACCGAGCTTAAAAGAGAGAGAATCGCGATGACAATGCAACAGAGTGTAGTTTTCGAATATAAATCGTGTCCTTTATTGTGGGGTTGAGCCCCTATTTATAGCGTTTACACTGCTAGATCGAGGGTTGCCAGCCTGTCTTTCTTTTTAATTGCCAGGCTGGCATTTGCATATAAGCGGGATATTTAACTACCCATCCGGCCGAATCACATTCCGATCCGGCGATATTCCTTGTTCTAAGCTGTCCCTTCCAGTCACATGAGACCGGATGCTCTACCTTTCCTTACTCTCGTACTTTTTCCCTCTTTATCAGTCCCACAAGTTCTACTTTTGATTCTCTAAACGTAAAAAGTAGAACTTTTTTTCTTCAATTTGCTCTTGCTCTCTTGTATGGCTTTCCGGATTGGCTTTCTCCCGACTCACTTTATTTCGGTTTCCCTTCCCTAGTCCCACAAGTTTTCCTTGCTTTTTCCTCTATTTTTTAAAAGGAAAGAAAACTTGCCCGTGCCTCGCGCCTTTTCGATGTAGAATTTTCGGAAGCACTTTACGTCAGCGTCCCTTTTCCAAGAAGATGCAGAGTCCTTATCTTATTGATTTTTATTGGCCGAGTGGGAACCGTTACCTTTTCAAAACTCCTGGTTTTATATTTGACACCTTCTCTCTCCTTTACCCACTTCAGACTTCACCGTTACCTCTTTACGCTTCGTTTCCGAACTTCTACTCCACCTCTCCTGTCTCACTGTTTCCCTTCGCTCATCTTCCCCGATGGCTTCCTCTAGATCGAAGAAGAATAAAGCAGCGGCAAATTTTGTTCCCGCAAAAGAGGCGATTCAAGGTACCTTTTCGCCCCAGGGGTTTCACCCCTCCTATTTGAAATCTTCCGCCCCTTTTCTGCCGATCAGGAGCCTTCTCCATCCTCCTTGGACACTTCCTCCTTCTCTCTCTGCTTAAAGGATGTCGAAGTCCCACAGGGTACTCGTATCTATCTTCCTTCTTCCGATTCGCACCCCCACGACGATTTTGGGCTTGGATACGCCGTTTATGCGGATTTTTTCTCTCGTGGCCTGACCGTGCCCCCTCACCCATTCGTTCTGGGCTTTCTAATTCGGCGTTGCTGCGTGCTTGCTCACCTACATCCAAAGGCGATTTCCTACCTTCACGCCTATGTTCTGCTTTGTGAGGAGAACAAAATTCGGGTGGAAGCAACCGAGTTCGCCCAATTCTATTCTACAAGGGACGACCCTGATAGCCTGACGATCAAGGCAAAGGCCGGCTTTTCTCTTTTTGATTACAAGAAAGCATCTTCCGGGTGGAACTCCCGATGGTTTGTTATTGTCCCACCACCAGGTCGATTTTTTGGGAGTTCCTTACTGCTCCTCGATCCCGAAAGGCCAATTCATAGTTTCAATTCCATAATTCCTTTAATCAAAATTCTTTCTTCTAAATCCTCCAAATATCCATATAGGACCTATATTTATTTAAATCTAAATTCTTAAACTTGTATTTCGGTTATTTACAAAACAACCACATTAATTCATAAACTTTACACTTAAATTCTAATCTCTTTATATAACATAGTTTTAATTCCTCATCTAATTAAATTACAAAACCACCACTAATCTTTTGGACATAACTTATAAATTTTATAACTTTCAAGAATTACATCTTAGCCCCTCAAAATCTCGGCATATATTTATATACTTTCTATAATTGCAATTTAGCCACAAAATCTTATAATCTTTACATAATGTCTTATAAACTATAGTTTTAATTTTAATTCTCCATAAATGCCGAATTTATATATATAAATTCTTAAATTACCAAACTAACCCCAAAATAATTCGGCTTTGTCATTTATTCTTCCTTAATTACACTTTCATCCCAAAACTTTATAATAGTTTCTTAATAACTTATAAACTAAAGTCTAAATATTTAATTCCTCAAAATTTCGAAAGTGAGCCTAATAAATCTTTTAATTATGAGTTCGCCCACTAATAAATGCTAAACTTTCATAACAACTTTTATAAATTACATAATAGCCCAAAACTTAATAAAAAGTTATTTTAAGCTTGTTTAAATTATCTAAAATTCTTAAACTTAATTCCTAACCTTATATTATATTATAATTACACCAAGTACCCCTTTAACTCTCGGCTTTCACAATAAATCCACTAAACTTTGTAAAAATTACATTTAAACCACATAACTTAATTAATTAGCCATTTAAGCACTAATAAAATATTTTAACTCTCCAAACATTATAATATAAGTTTATATACCTAAGTAGGTCATTAAAACTTATTTATCAAGTAGAACATTCGGCCATAATTTAAATGAGACCTTATGTTATATAAAAGTGGATTTATATGTCTAAGTAATTATAAATAAATTCATAGGAGTCATATAACTCATGTATAAATTATTGTAATGTCTTATATTGATTCTTAGCTTAAAATAAAGCATTTTTGCCCTAGACTTTTCGGCCTTAATTAATTTGTAACATAAACAAATTCTATGACACAAAATGTGTCTTAAGGTAAATATTTTCTATATATGTTATAGATTATATTTTGGCATATAAAACCATATAGTTTCGGTATTATTTAGCCTAGGAGATGTACATAATTTTTGTACAATTTTTAGAAGCTTAACAAAGCTTATAACATAAAGATTTACTTAGTAAACTTACTTCTTAACAAAGGTGGTTAAGTGCTTGAACTTCTTCTTGAATCTCCAAGCTTTCTCCTAGGTAAACTTGATGCTCCTCTTCGGTTTTATGCAAGAGGTGAAGGTGTTTAGGAGTTAGATCTTCAACAAAGATCTTAAGTAGATTTGTAAGTAGTTTTACAATACTTTACCTTAGACTTTTCCTCTTATAATTTCGGCTCACCAAAGGTAGATGAAGAGCAAGTTTTCCTTCATCAAAATGAAGAAGAAAAGAGACTTAGAAGAGGTAGAACTTGGTTACACACAAAAATGTGTTTTAAGGATTTTCAAGCTTTAAAACCTACCTTAAGATAACCTTGAGATGCTCCTTGGTTAAATGTTGGTTTGGACAATCCCCTTGGAGAACTAAATGTGGCCGAACCCACCTTGATATGCTAGGAAGAGTTTTGCTTCAAGACTTGCCAAGAAATGCTAGGAAATTACCTTAAGATGAAGATAGAAGTTACATCTCCATTAATGGACTTAAGAGCTTCAAAGGAAGAAGATGAAGCTTAGAAGAGAGAGGAGAGAGCTTACCTAAACCGTGGATGAAGAGGGCAAGGAAGAAAGTGAGACTTAGCTCACGTAAATGCAATAGGCATTTGGAAATTGATTTTGTTTTGTCAAATTTTTAATGTCATTTGACAATACTTTTTCTTAGTTTATTTCATGGTTGATTGGCTCAATAAATGACCCCTTTTCCAGCTTGAAAACCGCCCATGTGGTGTGTGACAAGGCAAGAGAATGTGGAAGGAATAATGTGAACTAGAAGACAAGGAAATTTAGGTAAGGTATCTTCTTTTGATTTTTCTAAGTTTGTGTTGTCTTCTTCCTCATGTAGAGTCACAAATTCAAGGCTTGAATGGAGCTCAAAAACCGGCCAAGAAGAACCAAGGAAGAGCAAGGAAGGTCACATGGAGAAGAAGGAATCAAATAAAGTAGATCTTAGATCTACTTTTTACTTTTTCACATTTGTTTTTGTTCTAGCTCACATGGCCTTATTCCATGGCCTAATTTCGACAGCTATATGATCAAATGAGACCTACATACTTAGGAATTAAGTAATATAACACATGGGAAGGTGAGTCACCATGTTCTATGCTTTTTATAAACTTTTAATGCAATTTTATACTAGTTTTTGCTCTCAAAATCGGCCCCTATAGAGAGTCTTGTTGACTAGTCACACCAACTGATTTAGAAGGTAATTTTAACCCTTTTTAATATTACCAATTCGTGGTATGTCAAAAACTACAAGGCAATTGCGTAAAACGTTTTCGTGACACCCGAAGGTGTGTTTTTGTGCTCTAAGGAAATTTTGGGAAACCAATTGTTCTTATGAGTTCCAAGTGTTTGTAAACACTTATTATAGTAAATAAACATATACTAAGATGTTACATTGAGTTATATGGGGTTATATCAACCCGTGACATAATTTACGGGCCATCGGGACACTCCCGGGCCAAAAAGGAGCGCTAAGAAATCCTCCTTTGGTTTTTGCTGAATTTTGAGAAACCACTTCGTGGGTTCTCTTTAGAATGATAAATAATGATGTTAGGAACTCTAGGAATTAATTTTATAGGAGTTCGTGCCACCTCGGCACTCCTCCGGACTTTTCGTGCTTTAAGGAGCGGGTGTGAGCACTCCCGAGCATTTTGCGTATTTGACTGAATATAGCTTAGGGAATATATTGTATATTCATATAATAATTGTATGACCATTTAGTTTGAATATTAGAGGGTCATACAAGGTCATGTTTGACCATATGCTTCTAAGGCGTTTTAGCGTTATGGTGAAACGACTATTTTACGTAACGTTTTCATGCATGGGTTTGCATGCGTACGTGAAATGATTTATATTTGGATTATATTCCAATAAATAATGATTAAATAATATTATTTAGATTTGGGGTATTTCAATCTACCCCCCTTAAAAAAGGACTTCGCCCCGAAGTCTCATATTTAAAGTATAAGGTTGTGGGGGAATCAAGTTCCACTAAGTATCCACAACTCAATCTAATTTTTAGGGATCAAGTCCCAAGTCTCTATATCCCTAAGTTCATAGTGTATATCAAGTACAACAGGAATACTTGGAATGTCATAACATATACTTGCAGTGTAAAGCAAGGCAGTGAACACAATCACTTTTCATTTCAAATGGTGCAACGTAGTGCATATAATATTTCCATTGTAGTGTAATGAAGTACACACAATCAAGTAGAAGTACAGGGTACATTCAAACACAGTGTTACACAAGAACACATACAAGACAAGGTGTCACTGAAATGCACAAAAGTGCAACAACTGAAATGCACAAAAGTGCAACAACTGAAATGCACAAAAGTGCGACAACTGAAATGCACAAAAGCAACAAATGCAATGCACAAAGGTGCAACAAAGTGCACACAAAACTCAAAAATGAAAAAGGCTCTACCCCCCAAAAAGAAGGGGTACGCCCCCGTACCCTAGACTAAAGTGCCTAGTCGGTAAATAATGAGGGAAACTTCGCTCGCATATCAGCTTCAAGTTCCCATGTGGCCTCTTCCACATCGTGGTTCGACCAAAGAACCTTCACGAGGCTCACAGACTTGTTTCGAGTCTCTCGTGTCTTCCTATCTAAGATTCTTTGCGGTGTTTCCACATACCGCATTGTTGGTTCTAAAGAGAGTGTCTCTGGTTGTAGAACATGAGAAGGATGAGGCATGTATTTCTTAAGCTGAGACACGTGAAAAACATTGTGTACTTTGCCCAACTCGGCTGGCAAATCAAGTCGATATGCCACTAGGCCCACCCGCTCTATGATAGCGTAGGGTCCTACAAATTTCGGGCTTAGCTTGCCCTTCTGACCAAATCTGAATACACCCTTCATGGGTGAAACTCGTAGAAATACCTGGTCGCCAACTGCGAACTCAAGGTCTCGTCGCCTCTCATCAGCATATGATTTCTGTCTGTCCTGTGCTGCTTTCATATTGTTTCTGATCTGCTGAACTTCTGCCTGGACTTGCTCCAAGTACTCAGGCCCAATGATGACGGTCTCACTAGACTCGTCCCAGCATAAAGGTGTGCGGCATGGTCTGCCATATAAAGCCTGAAAAGGTGACATCTGTATAGAGGCGTGATAGCTGTTATTGTAAGCAAACTCGATGAGATGTAATCTATCTATCCAGCTGCCCTGAAAATCCAAGGCACATGCTCGTAGCATGTCCTCTAAGGTCTGAATAGTCCTCTCTGACTGACCATCTGTCTGAGGATGAAATGCTGTGCTAAGCTTCAATTCAGTGCCAAGTGCCTCGCGAGTAGCTCGCCAGTATCGTGAGAGAAATCTAGTGTCTCGATCTGAAACAATAGTCTTAGGTACTCCATGATGTCTGATAATCTCTGCTCAAATAGTTCTGCTAACTTAGGCACTTTCCAAGTGTCTTTCATCGGAATAAACCTAGCAACCTTAGTCAGTCGATCAACAACAACCCAAATCATATTAAGGCCTCCTCTCGTAGGTGGTAGTCCCACCACGAAGTCCATGGAGATATCATAAAACTTCCACTCTGGAACTGGCATAGACTGTACCATACCTCCAGGTCGTCTATGTTCGAATTTCACTTTCTGACAAGTGAGACATCGAATCACATACTCTGTCACGTCGCCCTTCATACCACTCCACCAGAAATACCTCTTTAGATCTTTGTACATCTTAGAAGCTCCTGGATGGACAGATGTGGTAGAAGTGTGGGACTCTCGAAGAATATGCTCCTTTATATCTGTGCTGTCTCTGGGAATACACAATCTTCCCTTCAATCTGATGAGTCCATCATCATGTAACTGGAACTCATACTTTCCACCCTCAAATGTACCGTCAGTCAACTTCTGACTGATCTCCATCATTCGCTGATCACTCTGCTGTGCTCTGCGTATGTCGTCCATAAGACTCGAGCTAGCCACAATGGCATTAAGAGAATATGCTCGTCGACTCAATGCGTCTGCTACAACATTAGCTTTCCCTTCCTTGTACTGCAAATCAATGTCATAATCCTTAAGAAATTCAACCCATCTTCTGTCTCATATTTAACTCCTTCTGGGTGAATACATATTTCAAACTCTTATGATCCGAATATACGGTCATCTGGACACCATACAGGTAGTGGCGCCAGATCTTCAAGGCAAAAACAATAGCTCCAAGCTCCAAGTCATGTGTGGGATAGTTTTCCTCATGTTTCTTCAACTGTCGGGAAGCGTAGGCGACTACCTTCCCATTCTGCATGAGTACACACCCTAGTCCCCTTCCTGATGCATCACAATAAACTTCATAACCCTCTGTGCCTTCAGGGATAGTCAAAACTGGTGCTGATGTCAAGCATTCTTCAGAAGCTCGAATGAGGTCTCACATTCAGTAGTCCATGTGAAAGGTGCATCCTTCTTCATTAAGCTGGTCATAGGTTTGGCTATTTTGGAGAAGTCTCTGACAAACCTTCTGTAGTATCCTGCTAAACCAAGGAAACTCCTGATGTCCGTCACTGTCTTTGGCCTAGGCCAAGTGCGAACTGCTTCTATCTTTGCTGGATCCACTGCGATCCCAGCATCTGAGATAACATGTCCTAAAAGGAAACTCTGTCCAACCAAAACTCACATTTGGAGAACTTAGCATAAAGCTGGTTCTCCCTTAAGATCTGAAGTGTATGTCGAAGGTGACTCTCATGCTCTTCTTTAGACTTTGAGTAGATTAGGATGTCATCGATGAAACAACCACGGTCTTATCCAACTGCTCTCTGAATAATCTGTTCATCAAATCCATGAAGACTGCAGGTGCATTTGACAAGCCAAAAGGCATAACCGTAAACTCATAGTGGCCATACCGTGTTCTGAAGCTGTCTTTTCTATGTCTTGCTCCCTGATGGTATCTGATGGTAGCCTGATCTCAAATCGATCTTCGAAAATACTTTGCTCCTCTCAACTGATCAAACAAATCATCAATCCGTGGTAGTGGATATTTTTCTTCACCGATACTGCATTAAGCTCTCTGTAATCGACATAACGAAGGCTTCCATCCTTCTTTTCACAAAAAGCACTGGTGCTCCCCAAGGAGATACGCTAGGTCGTATGTATCCCTTGTCTAATAAATCTTTCAACTGCTCTTTCAACTCAGCCATCTCTGCTGGTGCCATACGGTACGGTGCCTTAGCTATGGGACCGGTACCTGGTAGTAATTCGATGGAGAATCTACCTCTCTGGATGGCGGTAAGCCTGGAAGTTCCTTTGGAAAAATATCTGGAAATTCCGACACCACTGGCATAGCTGGATCAAAATCAGGGTCATGCTCTACATCTGAACATAGCATAATATACCTCCTTCTGCTTCCTGACGTGCTTGTACATGGACATAGCAGATATAACTTTTATCGATGGTGCCCTAGGGCTCTGACGGTAAGATACTGTCACTCCTGATGGGCTCTTAAGCAACAGTCTGCGCTCTGCACAAAGAATGCGGCCTCTGTGCCGCCCCAGCCAGTCCATCCCGGCTATAACGTCGAATCCTAGACCTCTGAACTCAATAAGGTCAATAGGAAATTCCTCCTCCTTAATACTGATAGTGGCTCCTCTATAAAGACGAGTGCAACTGATCTTCTCCTTAGACGGGAGTGCCACCTTAAAATCAGGTAACTCTACTGTGTCTAGCCCCAACTTCCCCGCAAGCGTAGGCGAAACGAAAGTATGTGAGGCTCCGGAGTCGAACAGTACTAATGCATCCACTCCATTAACCGGAAAGGTACCAGTGAGGATCGCGCCGCCCTTGCTGGCCTCCTCCTCAGTAAGTATACTTAAGGCACCTTCCGTCTCCTTAGCACATCCTAATAAAAGAATCTGAGTAAGTACTTTGATATATGATGGGGTCTAAAGACATTCACTTTTACAAACAATAATGCTTCACTGATGAGATGATCTCCTTCTGAATTCCAAAAACAATTACAACACTAATACTTTCTAAAGGTCAAACTTAATCTTCCTGGTTTCATGTGAGTGGTGTTTATCACTGTCGAAGGTGCTGTGTTTAATTTAATCCTCTTAGTTCCATGGTATAGCAACCTTGACTTTCCACCCATTATAAAACATCTCCTGAATTCAATATGATTTTCTTTGCAAGGTCCACACGCTTCTGCTCGCCATAAAGGAACTCTGCGTCGTCTCCAATTGACAAAGACAATACTGGTATCCCTGATCGAGGGACCCTTGTGTTTCATCCTTATCCTGATGTAGTCCTAAGCGGCCTCCTTCTTCATAGAAGTTGATGATACATAGATCAGCCCTTAAGTCGGGAACTGGATCTTCTTCTAGCAGCTGAGCTGTAGTAACTGCTTGTTCCACAATTTGTAAAATTCTTCTGGGATTTTGGCACTTGTGCTCCATCTCCATTTCTTATCTTGGTAATTCTTGGTATAAGGATTCCAATCCTTTCCCAAGCACATCATTTCAGCTTCATTTTGATCCTCCTGGAAATTCTGGAGTGTAGAACCCTCCTGGTCCTGCTCCCAATTCTTGACATTTTCTAATGATTGCAATTTGTGTCTCCGGTGTTAGGTATCCTTTGAGTAATCAAACCTGGTTGGATAACCTTACATTGTTCGTTCCCTGGTTCTTGTATTTGATAATGTTTTCTTCCAGGGAGGGCGGTGAGGGGATAGGAAAGCATATCTTATAGCTTCCTACGTGGTTTAAATTTTCTAGTGAGTCTTACTAATTCTTTCCTACTCAATTAGGCAATCAAGGCATGCAAGCACTCATTCACATCATCCATTGCTCAATAGGTTCACATGGTTTAGAATACCTGGGTTAGTAGAAGGACCAGCCTCATCTGAGCGGTCCATGACATGTAGGGCGGGTCCCGATGCTGGGCCTTTGCCCTTATACCCCTGAGCCTGGTTGTTGGTGGAGGGCGAGTATCGCTAGCTCCATTCTTAGGGCCGGTGTTTGGCTTTGCTCCCGGGCGGTAGTTCCTGCTCTCCGGGTTTCGGATACACTCGAAGGCACGATGCCCGAGTATCTGACAGTAGCGGCACATGACTTTCTCCCCTGGCAGTCCACCGGGGTGATCCTTTCCGCACTGCTTACAGTTGAAACGGCGGACATACTTCTGGCCCGTGTTTGAGCCAGATCCAGAACCTAATAAATCAAGGTCAATTACATTCCAAGGTACTGAAGTAATCACAAAAGTTCAAGTCTAACTGTTGATTAGAGTGCCTACCCTTAGGTGGGTAGGTTTTCTGTGGCTGCTCCGTAGGTTCCTGACTGGGGTTCCCAGTAGTTTGGTTCCCCTTCCCTTGATAGGACCCCTGTCCTTTCTGATAGGGTTTGTTCCTTCTGTTGGAGTTCCCCTGCTTGGCATCTTCGCCACCAGGTCCGTCCTTCCTCTTTTGGGAGCTCAAAGCATCCCTTCTCTTACAAGTGATCTCCACTACGGAAGCATGGTAGCATTCCTGAAATCTCAAGGTATTAATCTCCAAATCTCCCATGATGGGGTATAGTATGTAATAAGATTTCCAACTGATTTATGTCTTCCTGTTTTACCTGCAAACTGGGGGATTGGTCCCATCCCAAACTGAAGTCGAGGGCTCAGTCCCCCGTAGAACGGTCGACCAACCTGGTCCGAGTATCCTATGCCGGGTAGTTCGGAGTAGCGAAGTGAACTTCGCATAGTACTCATCCACTGACATCTTCCCCGTCTGCTCCAAGGCGTCAAACTCCCGAGTCTTCACCATCCTGGTGTGGGCCGGGTAGTATTTGCCCCTAAGTAGTGCAGTGTAATGTCCCCAAGTAAAAGCTGGGTCATCCAGGTGGTCGGCTTTCACCATGTTCCACCAATCTCTAGCTGCATCCTTCAGATAAAAGGCAGCAAGTCTTACTTTTCCCTAGCTGGGACTGCAAGCGTCTCGAACGCTGTCTCCATCTCCATGATGTAGGTCTAAGTGAGCAGGGTCAGTCTGCCCCTTGAATGCAGTTGGCCTCAGATCAGCCAAACTCTTCACCCAGTCTCTCTCCCTGGGTGGTGGTGGTGGAGGTAGCTGCTGCTGCTGTGCAACCCCCGCCTGTGCAATGCCTGAGCAATTAAGGTGGCAATGTCTGCCAGCCTGACGTGGCTCCTCATCAGCCTGTCCACGTCGTCCTCCTCTTCCTGACATCTGCAGGATGTTGAGGTATATTAGGCACTGTGGTCACATCTTGGTCTTGGATAGTAGTCTAAGTAAAACTAACTTAAACTCCTTTCAATACTATCTCTCAACCCTTAACCTAAAGTATTAGATATCCTAATCTCGGTGTATCCTTGTATCCAGAGCGTAACTACGCTCTGATACCATTTTTGTAATACCCCAACCCGAAATCCAATAAACTGAACGGCGATCACTCCCAAATAAAATACAACTGCAGCGGAAATAAATACAACAACCGGGCGGTATTACAATGCCGTTGGCCACCCTTGTGACCAACAAGGCTAAGTCCAAATACAATCCTCAAATGTCACGGTCTGGAATACAGATACAACCCGAGATACTAGGAATCAAACTCAAAGTAAATACTGAAATAAAACAATAACTAATAGTAGACTCCCAAAGCTTGGTCTACCCCACCTACACTCAGTGTGTGATCTTCTCAACTTCAGGTACCTGAAAAATGGGGGTGCCCCCAAAGGGGCTCAGCAAACAATGCTGGTATGGAAAACGTGCAGCCCATCGTCTACCGGGCCACACCAACTACTTTGTCGAATACATGCAGTTCATTTTTATAAAGCTGTAAACAAGCATAGTCTGATAATAACAAGTATCCATACAAGGACAATAATGTCACATAGAACAAGACACAGAAGGTCGAGTTAGCTGAACTGAAATTCTTTACTGATAGTCGGTCCACACAATGGGACTGACAGTTATAACTGAATATCTGAAATAGTGGAGGTATAGTGACCTCGTTATAAGAAAGGTTGGGTATAAAAACCCCAGGAGATACGTAGTCAAACCCTGAACTGAATGGCGTGGGAAATAAGAACCCACTAGAGGAATAAAGTCTTCCTCGAACTGAAGGGCATTTGAATCCCGGAAGGAATAAGTCTTCCTCCCAACTGAATGTTCCGTCGCGACGTAGTAGGAGACGACCTGAGACAGGTACAACTCCCTAGCATGCATGGCCAGATCCAACTGGGCTCCTCATTCTCGAAGTATATAATTGTTAAGTGTCATATAAAGACGTTAAACAAGAACACAATGTGTATTGTCAATTATCACGTTTAGGATAATGACGTTTGTTATAAAGTGAAGTTAGTGAGAGACTTGAGTACAAGTCCTCGGTATACTGAAACGCAGGTATTTAATCCACTGGTATAGTAGTGTTTGTATGCGTGGGACATACACGTTAGTCAGCAACATCACGCACATAAAATAATACCACAGTGTGCAAGAGTAAAACATTTACATTAATTATCTTGGTCGTTATTTCAAACAACAGATAGCACACAAGCCGTGTAATCCGTTAGAAAACAGGTTGCAAGAATCCCATACCGTTCACCGTAGACTGTACTGTTTAATTCCCGGTCAACGTCTGGTCAAACAAAGTCCTAGAATAGGATTAACTGAGAGGGTTAATTTATGTTACCCTTATATAATAATTCTATTGGATCTTTTAACAAATCTCGTATTTGTTATTTCATGTGAGGTTTATTTCTTTTAATTACCTCATGATTTATGTATAACTTATTTGTTATTCCTTTTGATTTATTTATAAATCCTTTAATGCACATATATGTGTTCATTGCATTTGTTGTTTATTTTATTTGTCTAGGTGACATAACAACTTATAATTTCTTAACTAATTTATATGTCATACATGACATAAAATTCTTATAGTTTTATTATTCTCCTTTAACCATAAATAATATTTATTGTTTATCTTTAATTCCTTATAACCATATAAGCCATAGTTTAATTCCATAATTCCTTTAATCAAAATTCTTTCTTCTAATCCTCCAAATATCCATATAGGACCTATATTTATTTAAATCTAAATTCTTACTTGTATTTCGGTTATTTACAAAACAACCACATTAATTCATAAACTTTACTTTAAATTCTAATCTCTTTATATAAGTTTTTAATTCCTTATTAATTAAATTACAAACCACCACTAATATTTTGGACATAACTTATAAATATTATAACTTCAAAAATTACAACTTAGCCCCTCAAATCTCGGCATATTTATATACTTTCTTATATTACAATCTAACCACAAAATCTTATAACTTTACATAATGTCTTATAAACTATAGTTTTAATTTTAATTCTCCATAAATGCCGAATATATATATAAACTTAAATTACCAAACTAACCCCAAACTAATTCGGCTTTGTCTATTTCCATTAATTACATTTTCACCCCAAAACTTATAATAGTCTTAATAACTTATAAACTAAGTTAAATATTTAATTCCTAAAATTTCGAAAGTGAACCTAATAATTCTCTTAATTATGAATTCGCCCACTATAATCTAAACTTTCATAACAACTTTTATAAATTACATAATAGCCCAAAACTTTATAAAAAGTTATTTTAAGCTTGTTTAAATTATCTAAAATTCTAAACTTAATTCCTAACCTTATATTTATTATAATTACACCAAACCCCTTTAGCTCTCGGTTTTTATAATACACTAAACTTTGTAAAAATTACATTTAACCACATAACTTAATTAATTAGTCATTTAACACTAATAGAATATTTTTAACTCACCAAACTTTATGATATAATTTATATACCTAAGTAGCTCATTAAAACTTATTTATCAAGTAGAACATTCGGCCATAATTTAAATGAGACCTTATGTTATATAAAAGTGGATTTATATGTCTAAGTAATTATAATAAATTCATAGGAGTCATATAACTCATGTATAAATTATTGTAATGTCTTATATAATTCTTAGCTCAAAATAAGCATTTTTGCCCAACTTTCGGCCTAATTTTTGTAACATAAAAATTTTTGACACAAAAATGTGTCTTAAGGTAAATATTTTCTATATATGTTATAGTTATATTTTTGGCATATAAAACCATATAGTTTCGGTATTATTTAACCTAGAGGTGTACATAATTTTTGTACAATTTTTAGAAGCTTAACAAAGCTTATAATAAAGGATTTACTTAGTAAACTTACTTCTTAACAAAGGTGGTTAAGTGCTTGAACTTCTTCTTGAATCTCCAAGCTTTCTCCTAGGTAAACTTGATGCTCCTCTTCGGTTTTATGCAAGAGGTGAAGGTGTTTAGGAGTTAGATCTTGAAAAGATCTTAAGTAGATTTGGAAGTAGTTTTACAAGACTTTACCTTAGACTTTCTCCTTATAATTTCGGCTCACTAAGGTAGATGAAGAACAAGTTTTCCTTCATCAAAATGAAGAAGAAAAGAGACTTAGAAGAGGTAGAACTTGGTTACACATAAAATGTGCTTTAAGGATTTTCAAGCTTTAAAACCTACCTTAAGATAACCTTGATGCTCCTTGGTTTAATGTTGGTTTGGACAACCCTTGGAGAACTAATGTGGCCGAACCACCTTGTATGCTAGGAAGAGTTTTGCTTCAAGACTTGCCAAGAAATGCTAGGAATTACCTTAGATGAAGATAGAAGTTAAACTCCATTAATGGACTTAAGAGCTTCAAAGGAAGAAGATGAAGCTAGAAGAGAGAGGAGAGAGCTTACCAAACCGTGGATGAAGAGGGCAAGGAAGAAAGTGAGACTTAGCTCACGTAAATGAATAGGCATTGGAATTGATTTTGTTTTGTCAATTTTTAATGTCATGACAATACTTTTTCCTTAGTTTATTCATGGTTGATTGGCTCAATAAATGACCCCTTTTCCAGCTTGAAAACCGGCCATGTGTGACAAGGCAAGGAATGTGGAAGAATAATGTGAACTAGAAGACAAGGAAATTTAGGTAAGGTATCTTCTTTTGATTTTTCTAAGTTTGTGTTGTCTTCTTCCTCATGTAGAGTCACGAATTCAAGGCTTGAATGGAGCTCAAAAACCGGCCATGAAGACCAAGGAAGAGCAAGGAAGGTCACATGGGAAGAAGGAATCAAATAAAGTAGATCTTAGATCTACTTTTTACTTTTTCACATTTGTTTTTGTTCTAGCTCACATGGCCTTATTCCATGGCCTAATTTCGACAGCTTTGGTCAAATGAGACCTACATACTTAGACATTAAGTAATATAACACATGGGAAGGTGAGTCACCATGTTCTATGCTTTTTAAATTTTAATGCAATTTTTTACTAGTTTTTGCCCTTAAAATCGGCCCCTATAGAGCCTTGTTGACTAGTCACACCAACTGATTTAGAAGGTCATTTTAACCCTTTTTAAGATTACCAATTCGTGGCATGTCAAAAACTACAAGGTAATTGCGTAAAACGCATTTTCGTGACACCCGAAGGTGTGTTTTTGTGCTCTAAGGAAATTTTGGGAAACCAATTGTTCTTATGAGTTCCAAGTGTTTGTAAACACTTATTATAGTAAATAAACATATACTAAGATGTTACATTGAGTTATATGGGGTTATATCAACCCGTGACATAATTTACGGGCCATCGGGACACTCCCGGGCCAAAAAGGAGCGCTAAGAAATCCTCCTTTGGTTTTTGCTGAATTTTGAGAAACCACTTCGTGGGTTCTCTTTAGAATGATAAATAATGATGTTAGGAACTCTAGGAATTAATTTTATAGGAGTTCGTGCCACCTCGGCACTCCTCCGGACTTTTCGTGCTTTAAGGAGCGGGTGTGAGCACTCCCGAGCATTTTGCGTATTTGACTGAATATAGCTTAGGGAATATATTTGTATATTCATATAATAATTGTATGACCATTTAGTTTGAATATTAGAGGGTCATACAAGGTCATGTTGACCATATGCTTCTAAGGCGTTTTAGCGTTTATGGTGAAACGACTGTTTTACGTAACGTTTTCATGCATGGGTTTGCATGCGTACGTGAAATGATTTATATTTGGATATATTCCAATAAATAATGATTAAATAATATTATTTAGATTTGGGGTATTTCAGTTTCCTTGCATTATTTCAACAGCATGGAGGTCAAACGACACCTACATTCTTTTGACATTAAGTATTATAGCACATGGGAAGGTGAGTCACCATGTCTTATGCCTTTATAAATTTTTAATGTAAGTTTTATACTAGTTTTGGACTGAAAATCGGCCCCTATAGAGCACCTAGTTTGACACTGCCTTTAGTTGATTTAGAGGGTCATTTAACCCTATTTAAGATTCATAATTCGTGGCATGTCAAAAACTACAAGGTAATTGCGTAAAACGCGTTTTATTGACACCCGAAGGTGTGTTTTTGTGCTCTAAGGATATTTTGGGAAATAAGTTGTCTTCTTGAGTTCCAAGTGTTTATAAACATTTATTATGGTAAATAATGATATATTAAGATGTTACATTGGGTTATATGGGGTTACATCAACCCATGACATAATTTACGGGCCATCGGGACATTCCCGGGCAAAAAGGAGCGTTAAGAAATCCTCCTGAGGTTTTTGTTGAATTTTGAGAAACCACTTCGTGGGTTCTCTTTAGGATGGTTAATAATGATGTTAGGAACTCTAAGAATTAATTATATAGGAGTTCGTGCCGCCTCGGCACCTCTCCGGGCTTTTCGTGCTTTAAGGGGCGTGCGTGAGCACTCCCGAGCATTTTGCGTTTTTGACTGAATATAGCCTAGGGAATATGTTTATATATTCATATAATGAGTGTATGACCATTTGGTTTGAGTTTTATAAGGTCATGCTTGATCACATGTTTCTAAGGCGTTTTAGCGTTTATGGTGAAACGACTATTTTTACGTATCGTTCTCATGCATGGGTTTGCATGCGTACGTGAAATGATTTATATTTGGATTATATTCCATTAAATAATGGTTTTATAATGTTAATTAGATTTGGGGTATTTCAATCTACCCCCCTTAAAAAGGACTTCGCCCCGAAGTGAAATACCCCAAACCTAAGTATGCTAAGTAAACATCAATTTATGATGTAGTAAGGCTAAAATATGCCTTAGAAAGATTGGTAGACAATTTAAACCAAGGAAAACACAAAAAGTGCCTTAAGGGCAATTAGGGCAAAAATGTGCTCTAAGCTTGGAGAGATTTGGGTGATTACCCAAATATCATGTTAAGACCTTAGTAATATGCTAATGGACATTTTAAATCAATTAGCAAAGAAAAACCAAGCTCAAAAACAAGCTTAAACACAAAATGTGCTTTAAGACTCCTTAAAGCACCTTTTTGAGAAATTGTCTTAGAATTGTGTTTTGAGTGGCTAAATGCCCATCATTACTCTTTAATCAACATGTGTACTAATTAGTATCACATTAGGAAGCCTAAATCAATGGGAAATCAAAAATTTCAGAAATATGTGCACTAGTTTGTGAATAGTGCCAAATAGTGACTAGTTTAGTCTTTAATCAACTTAGTTTAGTTAATTGGTCAACAAAGGCCAAACATGCCCTTATTTAACAAGGGGGCCGGTTTTCTAAGGGAGGATGAGTCACCATAAGTAGTCAAATAATGTTATAAAGAAGAGGATAAAGTAAGAAGTTACTATTTGCTTTATAAAACAAAATATCTCTTATAAGCCACCTTTTCTTCTTTCTCTCTTCATTTCTCCTCTTCCCACGGTTTCACCATCTTATTCCTCCCTTCATTCACGTAGGAGCAGCACCCATGGCACCACCACCTTGCTTTGGCAACAACTTACTCATTTTAGCTCCAAATCAAAAACTAAACACATATTTCTCTTAGTTAGGCCAAGACAAATCTTTCTATCTTTTCAAATCCTTCAAAGCTCCATTTTGGTGCCAAGATGAAACTCCATTAATGGAGGAAAATCAAGTTTGAAGAGCTCATTAGCTTCTCCATTCTCTTAAGGTAAAGGAAATGTAAGAAAAACCAAGTTTCCATCACTTCCTTACATGGCCGAAAATTTACTACTCATGGGGCCTTGTTTTTATGCCTTGTTCTAGCTTGATTTATTCACCAAGGACTACTGGAGGTCCTATTTCATTCAATGCCCAAGTCTACTTTGAGACTTTAAAGGTAATCATCCACTTTTATGCCTTAGAACACATTTCTAACCTAGGTTTTCATTCCTTGAGGTTAGTGTATTGTTTAGTACTCATATGAGTCATTAAATATTGATTAAAACATTGGGAAGGGGAATTTAAGTGGTGGCCGAGATTCATGAAAGAAGAAGGTCTAAGGAGGAAGTTAAGATAAGCTTGAGAAAACAAGGTAAATTATTTACCTAATGGTGGTTTAAGGTTTAAGGAATGAGTTTAGATGAGTACCAATGTAGCCTAGGGCTTACATTAGGTAATGGGTTATGTAACCTAAGAAAAAGAACTTAAACAAGCTTATGAACTTGTGAGTAAGAAGCCAGTGAGAATGAGTTAGTACTATAAGTTTGAGATGGATTTTAAGAGCATTATATCTACTATGAGATTGATGGGTGTATTTGCAGGTTGAAGGCTTTTATATGTGGGAAATTCAGTGTTTAAGTTTAAGTTATTTAAGGGCCTAAGAGCCATGTCATTTAAGAGCCTTAGTGCTATGCAATTTAAGATTATTGCAATATATTGAGTTTGTTGTGATGAGTTGGTTTGGGTGATGAGATAAGATGAGAAAGAACTTGATGTGTGTGAGATGGTTGAATGAGGAAAAATAATGTGTTTGGGCATGATAAGATACTAGAGGAGCTATGATGAAATTTGAGTAGGAAATAAGTGTTTAGGTGATGGTTGTAACACCCCTACTACGCACATAACACTACTTGAAATCGCAGCGGAATTTAAACAACTAAACAGTAACTAAACGAATGGTGCTACAACGCCGTCAACCACCCACGTGGTTAACAAGGCTGAATAAATACAATTGTACCGGTCTGATGATCAGACTCCCGAGCATAGAACTAATAACCATATATGTACATTAAACAAAATACCGAGTGTTTACATACATCCTTCACTGTTAAACATCACTGTAACCCGTTCATAACCAATATATACCGCCACGGGAGCACAGGCGCATCCCGGGCCAACATCCAAAAGTAATCAAAAGTAAACCTGCATCCTAGGATATAAAGCCACTCCGCTTCTTCGATCCTCATCCTGCAGTATAAGTAATATGGATCCCCCGATGGGGTCAGCAACCCTTGGCTGGTATGGTTAACGCGCAGCCCATCGGCTACCGGGATACGCGCTACTAATTGTCATGATAACATGGCATTCATTTTTATACATAACATAACAAAACATAATATGTGGCATAGCATCAATAGTGCACAGCACAACATCACATACACAGTGGATCTTCGTTCCACAATAACAAACCATGAAGGTCAAATAACATAAGAGCCTAGAGAATGATTCACCCTCATGTTAAGCTCGTTACACACACTCATTACCGTTCTGTTATTCGAACGAGTAACTTAAGTCACAGATGGGTCGGATATAGTGACCCGAACACACCACACAAACACATGTTCCCACTAAACCGATCATAAGTCAGAATAGGTAAGCTTTGGAGGAAGCTAGCGGGAGATCGAACGCCAAATTAAGGAGAACAATCTTAACAACATAAGAGTCGAATCTGATTCAGATATCTACTCTTAACTTACATGCATGACCGGACAACCGGATTCCTCACTTCCCAGTTAACACTTGTTAGAAGTTCATGGTGGAACTTAACACCAATACACAATAGGTGGTAAGTCATGTTAGACACACACAAGGGAAATGAGTCACATCATAACATCACAATAATATGAACAATAGTAAACTCATTACATGTTTAGATCTTGTAACGTCATAAACACACAGAAAAACATACAACACACAAGCCGGTGTAAACCGGTAGGCAACAGACTGCAAGAAAACCATACCTTGGTCCTTGCCTTGATTTGTTTCCACCATAGGTCACTCCTATACATGATTCAAGAACGTCGGTTAATTAACTTACTTAACCTCCAAATTTACTAAGTGTTTAACATGATTATTTGACATGTTTAAATGTCTAACTTACCCTAGGTTACCTTCGTTATACCCCCTAGTGTTAACTACATAAGTCACATTCTTTTCTGTTTTTTTTATAAGTTTTTGGTCTGTCCGACCCACAACTGGGTCGGACACTTTCAGTGATTTTCGTGTTTAGAAAACCTAGCTTGTCCGACCCATGTCCGACCCAACCTTCTGGGTCGGACCATTCCAGAGAATTTCATCGACCTCAGAACATACATGTCCGACCCACGTCCGACTCACTCGACTGGGTCGGACCATTACAGAACCTTTACCGCCTTACAAAACATGCCCGTCCGACCCACGTCCAACTCACTCGACTGGGTCGGAATATTCCAGAACATTTTCCGTCCTTTAAAACATGACCGTCCGACCCATGTCCGACCCAACCTTCTGGGTCGGACCATTCCAGAACAATTTCCTGACGTCTAACAGAGGCTGTCCGACCCAAACTTGGGTCGGACCCCTGGGTCGGACGTCCTCTAAACTTACCCAAACTTTGTCAAATCTTTACCAAACTTCTCCTTAAGCCTCTAAATGTTTCCTAAGAACATTTAGTACACTTATATCCATATACAACATCCATGAAACTAATCATCTATAACCTTTAACACTTACTCATTTCATACCGAAATTCCTAACACTTATGTTATTTCCTCCTTAGTTTTCCCAATGGTGTTTCATACCTATGATAACTACTATCCCAAAATGCTTTCTCCTCATTTTAACATCATCTCCCAAGCATCATTTCTCACAACTAACTCCTTATGTCATTCTTGAAATCCTTTTTCAAGTTTGCACTTTCTCCTTGTTCACCAAAGTTTGCCTATATCCTAGCACAAGTCCCAATGACTTTGGTGTATCCCAAACATTCTTTTGCTTTATAAAATCCTCTAGAACATTGCCTAAGCCCTTCTCACATCTTAAATCTCCTTAATGCATGTTTATTTCACAAGGAAAGCACTTAACCATTCTAAACACTTCTTAACTTATCAAACTCATTTTAAACTCTTAGAACTTCTTGTTTATTACCTAAATTTCAACATAGGTTCTCCTAGAACATTACTAAACCAAAACATATTGTTTTTACCAACAAACAACCAAGAACACTAAAAATCCATCAAGCACTTCCTTATACACAAACTTTCACTCATATAGCACTACATCACAATATAGTGCATAATTTAAATTTCATGGCACTTAGGCCCTTAAATGACATGGCTCTTAGGCCCTTAAGATGCATAAATCATAAACACTGAATTTCCACAATATATTTGCCTTTGACCTGCAAATACACTCAACAATACATATGCCTTTTACTAGTCTCTTGAGAACACTTTACTAAGTCATTCACCATTTGCTCTTTAGGTAGTTTTAACAAGCATTATTAGCTCATTTCTCCTAAGGCATTAAACAACGTTAGGTTAGTATATTTACCTCTATTCCAAACAACTTCTTTCTTTCTGTTTCCTTATAAAACCGGTAAGGTATTTGATTCCTTGTCAAGTTCTAAACAATATACAAACATCATAATGAGTATTCAAGATTTAAGCTTCATCTCATTGTAAACCCTAATTTTACATTGTTTCAAAAACATTAATGTAGTTGTTTTACCTTGGTCTTTGAAGAGAGTTTGAATATCTATGAAGAGAGGACTCCACCTAGTCCATGTAAGGTTGGAATGAAGCTAGAACAAAGTCACACAAAGAGCACCATTAATGTGCATTTTCGGTCAAGGTAAAAACATGGAAGAAACTTGATTTTTCTTTGAGATTCCTTACGTAGAAGCAAAGGAGATCAATAACATGTAGAAACACAAGCTTAAGCTCCTTCAATGGTGGAACTCCATGGCACCAAAATGGGGCTTTTGAAGTTTTGAGAAGATAGGAATGAAGAGCTTGATGAGAGGAAGAGATTGGTGGTGTTTGTTTTTTATTTGGACAAGTGAGCTAGATTTTACAAGAGGTCAAAGCTTGAGTATAATGGTGTGGTGAGTATTACCGTGAGAGAACAAGAAGAGAGGTTGAAGGAGGTTTGGAACCGTGTGAAATGAGAAAGAAATGAGAGAATGAGGTAATTGCTTTTTAGAAGATATTTGTAGTTTATAAAGCAAATAGTACCTAGTTAGTCATCTTTCTTTACTTAACAAAATAACAAGAGAGTGGTGAGTCACCACACTTAGAAAAACCGGCCCCCCATTAGTACTTAGGGGTAATATAGTCTTTATTTGTCAATTTAATTACTTATACAAACATATGTTACAAAATAGCTTATAAAAATCACTATTCATAAAAGCAAGGCACATAGAAGTGAAATTTTTGATTTCCCATTGATATAGACTTCCAAATGTGATACTATATAGTACACATGTTAATTAAAGAGTAATGATGGACATTTAGCCATTAAAAACTCATTTACAAGACAATTTTTCAAAAATGTGCTTTAAGACTCCTTAAAGCACATTTTGTGTTTTAACTTGTTTTCAAGCTTGGTTTTCTTTGGTTATTGGTTTAATATGTTCATTAGTATATAAATAAGGTCTTGGTAAGTTCATTAGGTCTTAACCAAGCTTATCCCAAGCTTACAGCACATTTTGGCCTTTATTGACCGTAGAGCACATTTTGTGTTTTCTTTTGTTTAAATTTATTTACTAATGTTTCTAAGACTCTTTTAGTCTTAGTATACCATATTTAGGTGTTTAAACAATATACTAAGGTTTGGGGTATTTCAATCTACCCCCCTTAAAAGAACTTTGTCCTCAAAGTTCACACTTCCACATATCCTAACTGTTAGAACACGGGAATACTTATAAACAATACTTCCATACATCATTAACAACACACTTACATAATATCGGACACAAGGTCCATACAACCTAACATCGGGTACATAACATTGGACACAAGGTCCATACAACATATACAACATCATTCTGACACAACGGTCTGTAATATGACAACATAGCATAGACGATGTATTTAAATACACGTCGTACTCACATAACCGAAACGGCTCTACCCCCCTTAAAAAGGGGGTACGCCCCGTACCCTATACATATAAGCACTAAGAAGTAAACAATGACGGGTACTTCGCCTTCATCTTATCTTCCAGCTCCCAAGTGGCCTCCTCAACGTCCTGGTTAGACCAAAGAACTTTCACCAGTCTCACAGACTTATGGCGAGTGTCTCGAGTCTTAGTATCCATAATCCGTACTGGAGTCTCCACTGATCGCATGGTCGGCTCTAAGGTTAGCCTTTCAGGCTGAAGCACATGAGACGCATGAGACATATACTTCTTCAACTGGGACACATGAAATACATCATGTACCTTGCCCAGCTCGGCAGGTAGGTCAAGTCTGTAAGCTACCGGACCGATCCGCTCCGTCACAACATAAGGCCCCACATATTTTGGGCTCAACTTGCCTTTCTGGCCAAAACGAAACACTCCCTTCATGGGGGATACTCTCAAAAACCTGATCGCCCACGGCGAACTCCAGGTCACGTCTACGCACATCTGCGTACGACTTCTGTCTATCCTGAGCTGCCTTCATGTTAGCCCGAATCTGGCGAACTTCTGCCTGAACTTGTTCAAGATACTCTGGTCCTATAATGACCGTCTCACTCGACTCATCCGAGCATAATGGCGTGCGGCATGGTCTACCGTACAAGGCCTGGAAGGGAGACATCCTGATCGAAGCATGGTAACTGTTGTTGTAACTAAACTCGATCAGATGTAACTTATCAATCCAGCTGGTCTGAAAGTCAAGTGCACATGCACGTAGCATATCCTCAAGTGTCTAAATGGTGCGCTCACTCTGACCATCGGTCTGTGGGTGAAACGCTGTACTCAATTTCAGTTCGGTACCCAATGCTTCTCGTGTAGACTTCCAATATCTCGATAAGAATCTGGTATCCCTGTCAGATACAATTGTTTTCGGTACACCATGATGTCTTACAATTTCTCATCAAAGTTCTGCCAGTTTTTGCCACTTTCCAGGTGTCCTTCATCGGAATGAATCGGGCCACCTTGGTCAGTCGGTCAACAACAACCCATATCATATTCAGACCTACCCTTGTAGGCGGAAGCCCTACTACGAAGTCCATGGAAATATCATGGAACTTCCACTCAGGCACTGGCATTGGCTGTACCATACCACCAGGCCGTCGGTGCTCAAACTTGACCTTCTGGCAAGTGAGACACCTCAAACATAATCACTTACATCTTTTTTCATTCCAGTCCACCAAAAATATCTTTTCATACCCTTATACATCTTTGAAGCTCCGGGGTGAATCGAAGTAGTAGAACAATGGGATTCACTCAATATGCGCTCCTTCAACTCAGCTACTCCTAGGTATACACAATCGGCCATTAAGCCTAATCAGGTCATCATCGTGGAGTCTGAAGTCGTACTTCTAACCCTCGAATGTGCCATCAATAAGCTTCTGCCTGATCTCCATCATATACTGATCCGTCATCTGAGCACTCCGCACCTCTTCAACCAAGCCAGTATGAGAGACAAGCGAATGGAGAGAGTGGCTCGGCGACTCAATGCGTCAGCTTAACATTTGCCTTACCCTCTTTATATTGCAGATTGATGTCATAGTCATTCAGAAATTCAACCCACCTTCTTTGTCTCATGTTCAACTCCTTCTGAGTGAACAAGTACTTTAAACTTTTGTGGTCAGAATAGATCGTCACACTTACCCCATACAAATAATGTCACCATATCTTCAATGCGAAGACAATGGCACCCAACTCTAGATCGTGGGTAGGGTAGTTCTCCTCATGCTTTTTCAGCTGTCGGGAGGCGTAAGCTACGACCTTCCCGTGTTGCATCAATACACAACCCATACCTCTGCCTGATGCGTCACAATAGACCTCAAAACCATCTGGACCGTCTGGTATAGTCAGGACTGGTGCAGATGTCAGAGCATCCTTGAGACTCGTGAAAGAACTCTCACAGTCGACTGTCCACTCGAATGGTGCATCCTTCTTCATTAAGGAAGTCATCGGCGTCGAGACACTGGAGAAGTCCTTCACAAACCTCCTATAATAACCTGCCAGACCGAGGAAGCTCCTGATATCGGTAACTGTCCTCGGCCTAGGCCAGGTGCGCACAGCATGAATCTTTGCCGGATCAACAGCGATCCCGGCCTCAGAAATCACATGTCCAAGAAAGGATACTTGGTTCAACCAAAATTCACATTTTGAAAACTTAGCATACAACTGATTCCTCCTCAATGTTTGTAACACATTTCTCAGGTGGCTTTCGTGCTCACCTCTCGATTTCGAGTACACAAGAATATCATCGATGAAGACTACCACAGACTTGTCCAACTGATCTTGGAACAAGCGGTTCATTAAGTCCATGAACTTAGCTGGTGCATTTGATAAGCCAAACGGCATAACTGTGAACTCATAGTGCACATACCTACATCTGAATGCTGTCTTTTCGATATCACTATCACGGATGGCAATCTGGTGGTATCCGGATCGTAGGTCTATCTTGGAGAATACTGATGCTCCCCTCAGCTGATCAAATAGATCGTCGATGCGTGGTAAAGGGTAACGGTTCTTCACCGTAACAGCATTCAGCTCCTGATAGTCAATACACAGGCGGAGGCTACCGTCCTTCTTCTTCACGAAGAGGACCGGCGCTCTCCATGGTGAAAAGCTAGGGCGGATGAACCCCTTGTCGAGTAGGTATCTCAGCTGCTCCTTGAGCTCTATCATCTCTGCTGGAGCCATACGATAGGGCGCCTTCGCAATTGGTCCGGTACCCGGAACCAAATCAATCTCAAACTCCACTTCCGGTGCTGGCGGCATGCCCGGCAGTTCCTTAGGAAATACATCAGGAAACTCTGACACTACCGGCACATCTGGGCTAAACTCTGGATCTCTCTCTATGTCCTAGACATAGCAGAGGTATACATCACTCCCTCGTCATAGTTCACGACACATAGCCATGGCAGTGATGATCTGAGTCGAAGGCTCCCTAGGCCTCTGGCGGTAAGATATAGCAACCACAGATGGACTCTGAAGAAGCAGTCGATGCTCGGCACATAGGATTCTGCCCTTGTACCGCTCCAACCAGTTCATCCCGACAATCACATCAAATCCAAGTCCGTCGAACTCTATCAAGTCGATCGGAAACTCTTCATCTCTGATTCTTACAACAGCATCTCGGTGGTAGAGGGTGCACCTGATCCGCTCTTTCGACGGGAGAGTGACTAGAAAGTCTGGAATCTCATCACCGTCTAACCCCAGCCTCTTCGCAAAAGAATAGAGAAATAAATGTGTGCGAGGCTCCGGATGAGGATTGTGCCGCTCTTGCCGGCTTCTGCCTCATTGCAGACACTCAGTGTACCTCCCGTTCCGAGTGCACAGCCTAATTCATTGGCAAACTAATGAGTACCGGGTAATAACACGGTTGATATACTTCAATAACTCCACTTTATTCATTAACATATTCTCCTTACAACATTGTTGGTTTACACTGTTGACATAACTTAACACATACATAACTTCCTTAACATATACTGGCTTAACATATTACATAGTTATTCAAGGCTTTAAAACTGTCTGAAGGTCAAATTCAAACGTCCAGGTTTCATGTGTGTGGCATTGATCACTGCCGACGGCGCGGTATTTAGTTTGATCTTTCTGATGCCATGATATAGCATCCTTGACTGCCCACCCATGATTAACACATCTCCCGATTTCAACACTAGCTTCTTTGCGAGATCAGCACGCTTCTGCTCGCCATACACAAACACTGCGGTATCACCAATGGACGAAGACACCACGGGTACTCCCTTACTTAGAGACTCGGGTGACTCGTCCTTATCTTGGTGTAAACCTAATCGTCCACCTTTCTGGTAGAAGTTCACAATACCCAAATCTGCTTTCACATCTGGAATTGAATCCGTTTCAACTTGTTGAGCAATTCCCACAGCGTGATTAACGACCGCATGAAACTCCTCAGGTATACTTGGTACCGTTGCTCCATCTACAGCTCGCAATTCTTGATATGTCTTGGTGTAAGGGTTCCAGTCCTTACCCATGCACATCATCTTCAATTGCATTCTTGATCCGTTCAGGTATTCGGGTGTGTAGAAACCTCCTGGTTTAGCTCCAAGTTCGTCGCATCGTCTGATGACATGGATTTATGCTTCCGGTGTCAGGTATCCATTTAATAGTATCATACCTGGCTGGATAACCTGACATTGCTCCATTGGAAAGTCGGTGATGTTGATGGTGGTTTCTTCGGGGTTTGGTGTGGGTGGGATTGGATAACATATATTGAAGGTTCCTTTAAGTTTAGAATTATCTAATTAGGTGACTTTCACAGTATACTTTAACTCTTTACTCACATGATAACACATTGGACTCACTAGTACACACATGCATGAAATGCGGTATGCAATCACTTATTACATTCAATAGTTTAGGCGGTACCTGGTCTAGAAGAGGGCCCTGGCGCCTCAGACCGGTCCACCACATTCAGGGCGGCCTTGCTAGGTCCCGACCCCTTCCCCTTCTTGGAGTCAGTGTGTCTCTGATCTGTGGGTGGCTGGTTAGCCGCCTTCGGGCCATCAATAGCTGTTGTGGCCTTACCCTTCCACTGCCCCTTGGGCTTGTTGACTCTGTTGTTGGGGTTTCGGTAACACTCGTAGTCACGGTGACCCCACTTCTCACAGTAACGACACTGTACTTCATTTCCCTTGCAGTCCTTGCCGGGGTGGTCTCCGTTGCACCACTTACAGTAATAGTGGCGCTCCGGTCCAGAGCCCGTGCAAGCTGCTATCACAATACACTATCAATACTTGTCTCACAACTTATCAACATACACTTCAACTTATCACACAGAATTAAATAATTACCCTTAGGTGGGTAAGAGCGTAGGGGCTTCGCCGCATAAGCATATGTGAGCTTCAATGGCTCCTCAGCTGTGGTGGTTTGGGCTTGGCCCTTGTTACCCTGGTGCTGACTCTTCTGGGGCTGGGGATAAGGTTTCTTCTTCTTCTTTCCTCCCCGTACCCCTGCGGACTCTGGCCCTCGCTCGTGGCCTTGCGCTTGTGCGCATTCTCCTCGTCCCTCAGACGGACGGTGATCTCCACCTTAGCAGCGGCATGATAGCACTCCTGAATTTAGGATGTCAGTCATGCCCCGCAAAACATACTCACAAATTCACATTAATACTCACTTGTAGACTACACATTTTCACATCACTTTTAAATTACCTGCAAGGTAGTATACTCAGCTGGCCCCATCCCATAGCGAAGACGGTGGCTGAGACCGTTGTAGAAACGGTTTACCAGCACCCGGTTCGAGTATCCCAGGTCCGGTAACAGGTGGATAAGGCCGGTGAATGCAGTGTAGTACTCATCAACCGACACCTTGTCCCCCTGCCTCAGACTATCCAGCTCCAGGCGCTTGGCCTCTTGAACGTGCACAGGGTAGTATTTGGCTCGCAGTAGAGCCGTGTACTCCCTCCATCCAAACTGAGGATCCGCCATCCGGTCCTCTCTCACAAGCTTCCACCAACTCTGTGCCGAACCCTTCAGGTAGTAAGCGGCAAGACGGACCTTAGCCTCTGCAGGTACAGCCAAGGTCTCGTAGGCGGTCTCCAACTCGGAGATGTACGCCTCCAGCTTACGTGGGTCGGTCTCCCCATGAAATGAAGGGGGTCTCAAGTCTGCCAATGCCTTGACCCAGTTGGTCTCTCGTGGCGGTGGCGGTGGTGGTTGAACTCCGGGCGTTTGCCCCTGCTGAATCGCAGCTACAAGTTGGGGTACCATTTGGGCTACAGCGGCTGCTACAGCCTCAGCCATAACCTGGGCCGTAGTATTCTCGCCCTGGTCACCCGTATCTCCATTGCCACCTCCGCGGCCTCGACCTCGCGGTCTACCTGACATCTGAATTCACATGAACATTATTAGCATTACGCTTACACACTTATCGGTTCCAACGGTTGAAACGTTTCCCGACAACAAGGTATCTCCACACTTGGTTAGTGGTTAACCTTTCCATAACTGATCACTTAGGTAACTGTAGTTAGGTTTCCTAACTCGGTATATTCCTAAGCTCGGTATTCTAGTCATCAGAGCGATACTTCGCTCTGATACCACTTTTGTAACACCCCTACTACGCACATAACACTACTTGAAATCGCAGCGGAATTTAAACAACTAAACAGTAACTAAACGAATGGTGCTACAACGCCGTCAACCACCCACGTGGTTAACAAGGCTGAATAAATACAATTGTACCGGTCTGATGATCAGACTCCCGAGCATAGAACTAATAACCATATATGTACATTAAACAAAATACCGAGTGTTTACATACATCCTTCACTGTTAAACATCATTATAACCCGTTCATAACCAATATATACCGGCACGAGAGCACAGACGCATCCCGGGCCAACATCCAAAAGTAATCAAAAGTAAACCTGCATCCTAGGATCTAAAGCCACTCTGCTTCTTCGATCCTCATCCTGCAGTATAAGAAATATGGATCCCCGAGGGGGTCAGCAACCCTTGGCTGGTATGGTTAATGCGCAGCCCATCGGCTACCGGGATACGCGCAACTAATTGTCATGATAACATGGAATTCATTTTTATACATAACATAACATAACATAATATGTGGCATAGCATCAATAGTGCACAGCACAACATCACATACACAGTGGATCTTCGTTCCACAATAACAAACCACGAAGGTCAAATAACATAAGAGCCTAGAGAATGATTCACCCTCATGTTAAGCTCGTTACACACACTCATTACCGTTCTGTTATTCGAACGAGTAACTTAAGTCACAGATGGTTCGGATATAGTGACCCGAACACACCACACAAACACATGTTCCCACTAAACCGATCATAAGTCAGAATAGGTAAGCTTTGGAGGAAGCTAGCGGGAGATCGAACGCCAAATTAAGGAGAACAATCTTAACAACATAAGAGTCGAATCTGATTCAGATATCTACTCTTAACTTACATGCATGACCGGACAACCGGATTCCTCACTTCCCAGTTAACACTTGTTAGAAGTTCATGGTGGAACTTAACAACCAATACACAATAGGTGGTAAGTCATGTTAGACACACACAAGGGAAATGAGTCACATCATAACATCACAATAATATGAACAACAGTAAACTCATTACATGTTTAGATCTTGTAACGTCATAAACACACAGAAAAACATACAACACACAAGCCGGTGTAAACCGGTAGGCAACAGACTGCAAGAAAACCATACCTTGGTCCTTGCCTTGATTTGTTTCCACCGTAGGTCACTCCTATACATGATTCAAGAACGTCGGTTAATTAACTTACTTAACCTCCAAATTTACTAAGTGTTTAACATGATTATTTGACATGTTTAAATGTCTAACTTACCCTAGGTTACCTTCATTATACCCCCTAGGGTTAACTACATAAGTCACATTCTTTTCTGTTTTTTTTTATAAGTTTTTGGTCTGTCCGACCCACCGTCCGACCCACAACTGGGTCGGACACTTCCAGTGATTTTCGGGTTTGGAAAACCTAGCTTGTCTGACCCATGTCCGACCCAACCTTCTGTGTCGGACCATTCCAGAGAATTTCATCGACCTCAGAACATACATGTCCGACCCACGTCCGACTCACTCGACTGGGTCGGACCATTACAGAACCTTTACCGCCTTACAAAACATGCCCGTCCGACCCACGTCCGACTCACTCGACTGGGTCGGACCATTCCAGAACATTTTCCGTCCTTTAAAACATGACCGTCCGACCCAACCTTTTGGGTCGGACCATTCCAGAACAATTTCCTGACGTCTAACAGAGGCTGTCCGACCCAAACTTGGGTCGGACCCCTGGGTCGGACGTCCTCTAAACTTACCCAAACTTTGTCAAATCTATACCAAAATTCTCCTTAAGCCTCTTAATGTTTCCTAAGAACATTTAGTACACTTATATCCATATACAACATCCATGAAACTAATCATCTATAACCTTTAACACTTACTCATTTCATACCGAAATTCCTAACACTTATGTTATTTCCTCCTTAGTTTTCCCAATGGTGTTTCATACCTATGATAACTACTATCCCAAAATGCTTTCTCCTCATTTTAACATCATCTCCCAAGCATCATTTCTCACAACTAACTCCATATGTCATTCTTGAAATCCTTTTTCAAGTTTACATTTCTCCTTGTTCACCAAAGTTTGCCTATATCCTAGTACAAGTCCCAATGACTTTGGTGTATCCCAAACATTCTTTTGCATTATAAAATCCTCTAGAACATTGCCTAAGCCCTTCTCACATATTAAATCTCCTTAATGCATGTTTCTTTCACAAGGAAAGCACTTAACCATTCTAAACACTTCTTAACTTATCAAACTCATTTTAAACTCTTAGAACTTCTTGTTTATTACCTAAATTTCGACATAGGTTCTCCTAGAACATTACTAAACCAAAACATATTGTTTTCACCAACAAACAACCAAGAACACTAAAAATCCATCAAGCACTTCCTTATACACAAACTTTCACTCATATAGCACTACATCACAATATAGTGCATAATTTAAATTGCATGGCACTTAGGCCCTTAAATGACATGGCTCTTAGGCCCTTACGATGCATAAATCATAAACACTGAATTTCCACAATATATTTGCCTTTGACCTGTAAATACACTCAACAACACATATGCCTTTTACTAGTCTCTTGAGAACACTTTACTAAGTCATTCACCATTTGCTCTATAGGTAGTTTTAACAAGCATTATTAGCTCATTTCTCCTAAGGCATTAAACAACATTAGGTTAGTATATTTACCTCTTTTCCAAACAACTTCTTTCTTGTTTCCTTATAAAACCGGTAAGGTATTTGATTCCTTGTCAAGTTCTAAACAATATACAAACATCATAATGAGTATTCAAGCTTTAAGCTTCATCTCATTGTAAACCCTAATTTTACATTGTTTCAAAACATTAATGTAGTTGTTTTACCTTGGTCTTTGAAGAGAGTTTGAATATCTATGAAGAGAGGACTCCACCTAGTCCATGTGAGGTTGGAATGAAGCTAGAACAAAGTCACACAAAGAGCACCATTAATGTGCATTTTCGGTCAAGGTAAAAACATGGAAGAAACTTGATTTTTCTTTGAGATTCCTTACGTAGAAGCAAAGGAGATCAATAACATGTAGAAACACAAGCTTAAGCTCCTTCAATGGTGGAACTCCATGGCACCAAAATGGGGCTCTTGAAGTTTTGAGAAGATAGGAATGAAGAGCTTGATGAGAGGAAGAGATTGGTTGTGTTTGTTTTTTATTTGGACAAGTGAGCTAGATTTTACAAGAGGTCAAAGCTTGAGTTTAATGGTGGTGGTGAGTATTACCGTGAGAGAACAAGAAGAGAGGTTGAAGGAGGAGTTTGGAACCGTGTGAAATGAGAAAGAAATGAGAGAATGAGGTAAGTTGCTTTTTAGAAGATATTTGTAGTTTATAAAGCAAATAGTACCTAGTTAGTCATCTTTCTTTACTTAACAAAATAACAAGAGAGTGGTGAGTCACCACACTTAGGAAAACCGGCCCCCCATTAGTACTTAGGGGTAATATTGTCTTTATTTGTCAATTTAATTACTTATACAAACATATGTTACAAAATAGCTTATAAAAATCACTATTCATAAAAGCAAGGCACATAGAAGTGAAATTTTTGATTTCCCATTGATATAGACTTCCAAATGTGATACTATATAGTACACATGTTAATTAAAGAGTAATGATGGACATTTAGCCATTCAAAACTCATTTACAAGAAAATTTTTCAAAAATGTGCTTTAAGACTCCTTAAAGCACATTTTGTGTTTTAACTTGTTTTCAAGCTTGGTTTTCTTTGGTTATTGGTTTAATATGTTCATTAGTATATAAATAAGGTATTGGAAAGTTCATTAGGTCTTAACCAAGCTTATCCCAAGCTTAGAGCACATTTTGGCCTTTATTGACCGTAGAGCACATTTTGTGTTTTCTTTTGTTTAAATTTATTTACTAATGTTTCTAAGACTCTTTTTAGTCTTAGTATACCATATTTAGGTGTTTAAAAAATATACTAAGGTTTGGGGTATTTCAATGGTGGTGAATTAATATGACCTAGGATTTACTAGGAGCCATTATGAGGAATTTGAGTGGAAATGAGTGAACTAAGGAGTTCTTGAGGTTTAGGATGACCTAGAGATGTCTAGGAGGAATTAGAGGAATTGGTGAGTGTATTAAACACACCAAAATCATGTGATGAGGAATGCTAAGACTTGTGCAAGAATTTGGAGGAAATGATGTATAATGCTTTGAGATGATTTAGGTATGAACTAAGTGTAGAACAATGAGAGTTCGGGAAGTTTGTGAAAGAGGTGGTGATGTTAGTGGTGGAACAATAAGGTTTTAGTTAGATGGTAATGAGTGGACTTAGGTGATGGGAGTGAAGATTGGTGGGGGAATGTTGTAAGTCGTCAAGGAAATGACTAGAATCGTATAAGAGGGTATGGTCAGGTGAATGGTGAGTAAGTTGCATAAAAGAAGTGGAAATGTCTAAGGAGGGTGTTGCATGGTTAGGGAAAATGAAGAACAATGTCAAGGTATTAAGGTAATGGAAAGAAAGGTATAGGTATGCTTAAGAGTTTAAGAGTAATGAGTAACCAAAGGAAAGAAGGGAAAATTGTGCATGGACATGCAAGATCACCTTGGAAGGTTTAACAAGCAAAGATGGAGTGCAATGATGTTAAGGAGGAGTTATATGGGTGGGAAAGAAAAACTTTGGTTAGCTGAAGCTTTAGATAAACTGCACATGTTAGAGAAATAAGGAATTAGTTAACAAGTGTTAGGAATTTCTTGCAAGAATTGAGCAAAAGGTTAGGATGATCTTTAGAGGTTATTTTAATGAGTTTGGAGGATGATTAAAGGAGGGTTTAAAGGTCTAAATGATGTTAGAATACATTAGAAGGCTTTAGGAGAAGTTTGGTGAAGATTTAACAATTTTTGGACATGTTCTGGTGGCGTCCGACCCAGGGGTCCGACCCAAGTTTGGGTCAGACGGCCTCTGTTAGACACCAGTGAAGGGTTCTGTAATGGTCCGACCCAGTTGGTTGGGTCGGACATGGGTCGGACAGGAGAGTTTTAGAAGACGGAAAAATTTCTGTAATGGTCCGACCCAGTTGGTTGGGTCGGACGTGGGTCGGACAAGAGGAGTTTTTCAAACCCAAGAGTCTCTAGAATGGTCCGACCCAGTTGGTGGGTCGGACGGTGGGTCAGACGACCCTTAAGACTTAAAAAAAAAGGAGAAACCCTAAGAGAGTTTAGTGGTATTTAGGGTACCCCATTGAGGGGGCAAAGATTACTAGAGGTATAAAGACCTATGGGATTAAGTTAAGTGTAAGCTTAAAAGTTTAAGGTTAAGTTTGTAAGATTAAGTTGTAAGACTTAAGAGGTGTTAGGTGGGGATCATTAAGGGTTAAGTAAGTTAAGTAAGTTAAGTAAGTTAATTAAGTTAAGTAAGATAAGTAAGTTGAATTGAGTTAAGTGATTAACAACCTAAAACTGAATGAATGTTTTAGGACTTGGGAATTGGACTCCGGAAGAGATTAAGCAACCGAACGACCAACGGTGAACGGTACAGTTCTTCTTGTGACATGCTTGCTAACGAGGTGTCCCTCGGCTTGTGTGCTATTTGTTTTGTGTGCTCACTAAACAAGATAAAGCATGCAACCGGAATATTATGATTATTGTATTGTTGTGTGATGTTTGAAAACTAACACAACATATCGTGGGAACTTACTAACCAACGTTTAGTAAGGAATTGAGTGAGACTAAGGAATGCTCCCTAATATGGGTTGATATAAACCGAAAGAGGTTAACCAACAAACATGGTCTTGAGACTATTACTAACTGGAACTTGAGTGAGGAAACCCGGGACCGATCTCCGGTCATGCATGCTAAGGAAAAAGGGGGACGGTATCTGAATCAGATCCGCCCTCCGCTTAAGGACTTGTCTTCGGACTTGTAGCCTAGGGCCGGTTGCCGGCTCAGCTACGCTGGACTCCCGTCCAGAGTAGGTGGCATTAAGATGGTGCGGTGGGATCACCTAAATCCCAGGTTCGAATTAAGCTACAACCATTCCCTTCCAGGAACGGTTTGTATTCTGAGATTAAGTTGAGATTAAGATTAAGGTAAGGTTAAGATGAGTTGCAACCATTCCTCTTTAAAGGATGGTTTGTATTATTAAGATTAAGATAAGCTACATCCACTCCTTATTAAAGGATGGTTGTTTCTAAGATTAAGTTAAGACTAAGATTGAGGTGAGATAAGGATGGACTAAGGTTAAGATGGAACATTACATAAGGAGTTAAATAAATAACTCTCTAATTAAGGGAACGCATTTAAGTCGTTCATTGTGTGTGAACTTTGATTGTTCATTGTTGGTTTATTGTTTACTGCACTTACTATTATGTTGTGCATCTAATCAACCTCCATGCTATCGACAATTAGTCGTCGTAGCCACGTTAGCTTGGGGGCCATGAGAGGATCGTACCAGCATTCGTGCTGACCCCCTTTGGGGGCTGTTTTTACTACACAGGTGTACATCAGGAGGCGGCCGTCGCGAGAATAAGAAGAGGATGCAAGTGTTAAGGATTAAGTGTGGCCTACGAGTTGTGCATGTACACTCGTATGACAATTGAGTTAGTAAGATGTATAGGATGTGAGAAGATTGTGAGAAGAATATGTATTTGGTTAAGGTTGTTATGTACTAATGTTCGGTATATTCTGTAGTCAGACCGTGGCAAGGTCCTGGGGTGTAAAGAATTCCGCTGTGACATGTATATGTATATGCTGTTAAGTTGCGAGACCACATTTGGATTGAGTTGGGGTGTTACAAAAGTGGTATCAGAGCGTAGTTACGCTCTGAAGACAAGAAATACCGAACTTAGAAGAATATTGAGGTTGAGATTGAGTTATGGGTTAAGGGTTGAGAGATAGAGTGTGAGGTGCGTTAGTCAGGACTTCCCGGTGTTTACCGGATATCTATAGTACCTAGACCCGCCCTCCACATCCCTAACCCTGAATATGTGGAACAAACGCCAGAGAGAAGAAAGCCTTCTCATACTCGGGAAACCCGATCTGGCAGTTAGCTAACAGTAAGCAATACGAGAAACAACTTGTTGCACAACAGTTACGGAGAACTTGGAGGTTTTTAATGGAGCACAACAGAGAAACAGTCGCTACCTATGGAATCCTATCAATAAGGGAACGGTAATTACCGGCAACATGGGTTGACATGCTACGCAGTCGAAATAACCCGCAATACCAATGATAAGGAAAGCACTACGGGTACAACAAAAAGGAAAAGGGAAGCGACATGAGTACCAGACAGTGGTCCGAAGGAGCATAACAGTAGGATAATACCAAGCATGAGGATTGAGATTACTGGGAAGTTCAGTTAGAAACGGGAACTCCAGACCCCATACAATGAAAAAGGTTACAAACCTGGCCGACACAACGCGAACAACGGTGGAAACACATATAAATTGTATACCGAAATAGGACTACGATGTAGTGCCTAAACGAGAATCATTACTGAGTAACCACAGCAAAATGTGTGGAGATAGGAGCGAGGATTAAGACATAAGAAAATATTAAGGGGTTCCCTTAGAAAGAAACTGCCGGATGGTCAGTTATCCAAAATAAGATATTATCGAAGGAGTCCCGAGGACTACCAATTACATGGAAATTAGAAGGAAGTATCACTACCAATGTGCCTTGTACCAATAACCCATCCTGCATGGCACACTTGCCATAGCAAGTGCTACCACGGTTAATGCTACCATGGTTAAGCTACACGGAAAGCCATCAAGGCGAGATAGGAGAACGCTACAGTTGTAACACATATTAATACCGGATTGTAGATCCATAAGAACAGGAAAATAAGACCTTGGAAAGGCCCAACGGCCTGACCATGATGAGATGAGCTGACCACCAGTCAGCCAGGAGCGGAACTTGGACATAATATTAGACCATATGGATGTTAGCAACAGTACAACGTACTACGACACACAACAACCGACAGTGCGGTAAGAACACCAAACCCGGATCTCAAAGAGGAACCTAAGAGATCGCTCAATAATTCGAGCAAAAATACTACGTAAGTAACAACGTACATGGAATGTATCAAGAGATACAATAAAGGCAGTCGACAGAACGACTTCCAACAGGGATGTGGTAAAACTCCCAGTTTGATCACTAAGAATACCAATAACAAACATTCTACAAATGAAGATGTTGGGAAGCCCAGAAAACAAAGATAAAAGAAATAAACTTAAGATATAACCTACCAAGGGTTAAGGACATACGAATCCCATGGAGGAAAGCTCAGAGGACTACCCCCACAGAGCGGGCATAGTCGAGCCGAACAAACTGATGAATGACAGCTAATACTGTTCGTCTAACTCATTAACACCCAAGTATGATTGATCATCAACGGGTGGCGTAGTCAACGGAAGTTGAACGAAGCGTTGAGATGGAAGTATAAGATGATAGGATGATATCCAACTTGGACACCGTAAGGCAAACGCCTAATACGAACCTAACCTTGATTGTTAAAAGACGTAAGTCTAGTAAAATGACAGTATATTCGAGGACACTAAGTAACCTCAGGTCTCCTGAATAAACTTCCATAGCAAGAAGCAGGATGCAGCAACTTACCATGAAACCCAATACTACATTTATTATGTAATCTGGCGGTGGATAGTGTTCAAGGAAACGAAAACCTTTGAGAATAACCTACAGATGAGTAAGAGTACAAATAATGAACTGGGACATTAAGCACTAAGAGCCTACGAGCCAAGGATGTTAATCACATCAGAGCCCGAGGCGCAGTACGTTATAAGAGAGCATGCTTAAGCCACGAAGGAACTACAATTCGTAGATATGAACGGTTACCAAACCCATAACTTAAATTATGGAAAATATTGCCAGGGAAAAAAGCACCAATGAGAATATTGAAATAATGCTAAGGACAGGGGCGGAGAGCGAACCATGCCTTTAGGGTGGGGATACCTCTCCTTGTTGTGAAGCCATGAGTGGGAATGAACCCCTCAAAAGGGCTTTCACTTATTAGAGATGCAATACGCTTTTGTTAGAGAATGGAAACTGTAAACTTGAGATTACTTTAGAACATATCAGATACACTTGAGTAATAAGGAAGGTTCCACAGATAGACCCCATATTCAACACCTAGGATGTAAGAATTAGTGATTGTCAGAGATAGACATTGTGAGTGCACATTATGGCACGTCAAGTGACCAATGCTCAGAAGAGCTTGTGACTCAGCGGATGACTTCTTCAGTAACTAGTTAAGTTACATGGTAGATAACATCACTAAGGATGAAAGAAAGCGAGAGAAATTAGCCTACTTACAAATCTGAGATTGAAGTAGAACACCTTCGTATTAAGAGTTAACTATTTTACAGCACGGTATGACAACCGCCATACACCGGAATGAGAGAACTCCTAGTGTGTTTACACCAAGAAGGGATTGAGTATAAGGTAAGACATTAGAATAAGTGAGTAAGAGGTTGCACCATCAATGGGCAACATGGTAAGGGCCAACTACCACGGTAGTAGTGGTCGTGAGTACAATGGTTATATAAGGCACTAGTAGAAAAAGACCCTACCGCAGCGGTTGTTTGGTACCTATGGCAGCGGTTGAAAACCGCTGCGATGGGTGCCGCTGCGGTAGGTGAAACACCTAACGCAGCGGTTGTAGAACCGCTGCAGTAGGTAGTCTAACGCAGCGGTTCTTTAAGAACCGCTGCGTAGACCTTTTTTTTTAAAAAAAAAACACCTATCGCAGCGGTTCCGCTGCATAGTATTTTTTTTTTTTTTTCCATTCCACCCTACAATTCTACCACACACACCCAAAATCAATCAAACCTGTTAAGATATAGCAATTAACAATGCCACCACAGTGGGGCATTAGATCAACCATTTCACCATTTAAATAGCCACCAAACCTATTTACGGGCAATAATCCACTTACATTTACAAATTTGAGCAAATTAATCAAACATCTACAAAATCTTTACAAAAACGACAATTGTTTCATGAGAATTTCAAAATCATCCTACTCAATCCTACCAAACCCTAGAAGCAACCTACATTAACGCTCATGAATTCTGCCCATTCTTCGAGCACCTCGGTTATATGTCCTTCGTTGTAACCGTCTACCAACTCTTCAAAAGCCTTGGAATTAACACAAAAAGAAATATGATTAGTTGCTAATAATACTTTGAGTTTAAGAATCAATGTTAAAAATTATCTACAAAACCAAAATATTTCGAGAATGCTACTTACCAGGTCTAGAGACTTCTCTGGCAAGAGTCTCGGTCCCGCTATCAAGTCACTCATAAACCGAATGACATAGTAGCCACATTCCGAACCTCCCGGCTGCTGTGGACACTGCACATGTATATACGTACATATTCAAATAGATTTAACACATAAATTATAATACTGTTCCTATTTAAAACTAATGAACATATTACAAAATTTGAATAAGGACTACAAAAATACCTTGACTACATTCCACGGAATCTTCTTAAATCTCTCTCCTCGGACTTGCGTCATTACAGATACAAAGGCACTAGAATTCATACGCACAGATAAAGTAAAAGTTATCAACCGGATGATTAAGAAATAACTAAAAATTGATAATTAATCAAGTTAAGTAAATTCATCACCTCATCAACATGTTATATATAAGTGGCCTCTTGGGACGCAGAGATGCTGAGTCAAGCTGCAGGACTCTTGGGCTTTTTATACATAGAACGAGCAAAGACCAGTGTCGGCTGTTCATAGATTACAATACAGGCATAACTTAATTCAATCAATTACATAATACAAATATCATAATTTTTAAACTAACTTAACATTAGATAAAATTCTTACCCTTGATGAAGAGGCAGCATTATGTAAGATTTATCTGCAACTGCACACGCATGTATCACATTCGACAAATACTGGACCAACGCTTCGGGGTCAGATCCCATATTAGCTTCGGAACAGTAGTCAGGGCATAGGAACCCGAAACTACTATTCTCATGTACTTGGACCGCCTTGTCATCAATAAACCTGTACAATATAAAGAAACAAATATTATGAATTTAATTTTCAAATATACAGAGTAAAATGTGTACAACGTATGCTAATTACTCACATGCAAGCCGATTTGAGAATCGACGCACTCAACCAATCCTTCGTGAACAACTCCACAAAATCAGTAAGATAGATTTCAAAACTCTGAGCGCCTCTATAGTGAAAAAGATCCGGTCTTGGTTCCATTGTAACCGAATCTCTTCCTGGCGACGTCATCAATAGTGTGGAGTGCAACAGTTTCAGCATTGGGGGTAAGGCATTCAGAACCGCCGGTTGTAGCAAATTCGATCTTATCACAACTCTAGTCGCGGATGCCATCGAAGGATTAGCTGGAGCAACAACAACTCTCTTTCCTTTTGCCTTATCAGAATTTGATTGAATGTGTTCCTAATATATTAATTTAATAAGTATATGTTTCTACTCTAGGATATGTTAAAGAATAAGTTTTTTCATGGGGTTACCTGCTGCTCCCCAAGCCTAATCAATCTACAGGGCCACTGTACTGCATTGGATTCAGCTTGACGAAGGGTGGATATGTCTGCACTGGGCACCGGTATCTGACAATCCGCGTAAGCAGGCGCGTAACCTTCAACAACCACCCGGACATGGTACTCTCGGAGCGCTGTATTCCTCACGGTGTCTCCAGCACAAGACTTGAAAAGTTTTCCCCACCCTACTTCGACTTCGTCAACGCCAATCACTTGGAACAATGTGCAGTCAATTGGTTGCTAAATTTTCAAAATTAAAGATTTTAGATGCACATAAACAAGTGTATAATTTGTTTTTTTTTGTATTTGTAGTTAACATCTTGTTCTAACCTTGAGAGATGAATATGGAAATGGGTTGACGGAGTGAACACTACTGGGAGGCACTGCTGCGGGCTCTGATGCTTGTGCCTGATCTGGCGGTCTAGAAACCTCCTGACTCATCCTCTCAGAGCGCATCATCTCCATAGCTTCAGCGATTGACTGTCGAAATTCATTTCGTAGTCGCTGCTCGAGCTCCGCATTCTGGCGTAAGTGCTCCTCATATGTAATGCTCCCTGCAGGACAGTGTCTCGACCCAGGATTACCGAAGGCTTGGCGTATACCGACATGACCACCAAAGCCTACTGCACGACCCGGATGATCCTTCTTCCCGAGAGCGCGGGAAAGTGGATCATCCTGCCTAACGGGCTGCCAAGTGCCCTGGGTGATCTGGGAGCTTAACTCTTCCTGTTATGGAGTTTAATAAGTCAATAAGGATACTTCGGTTTATTTAACTGCTATTGTTACTCTATAAATATAATAAACATTTTTTAAACTAAAAATCACTTACCATTTGGTTGATGACCTCTCTCGTGGCGTCATCATACTCAGCAGGTGCCGCCGGATTTGAAGGTTTCTTCCGTCGACTTAAGTCCCAAACCTTCATCCTTCGTTCGCTGACATTCGAGCCAGCTGGCAGCAACCCCTCTTTCTCCCACTGCGGCACACGCTGAGCAATACTTGTACTCCCCATGTGATGGGGGTAACGATTTTTTTTTGCATTTTGTTGTTGTTTCTCACGTATAGCCTACATATATGTATGAAAAGACAAATTATGCAAATAATATATGAAAAAGACGAATTAACCAAATGAACTGTAAGGACACTTTGAACATTTATCATACAAAAGAACAACTAATAGTGTGAAACTCACCTTGAACTCAGGGGTCAAACGCCTCGCAACAAACTCATTCCACTGCTCTTCAGTAATACCATCATATTTTTGCCACGGTGGTCTCCGATCATCCACATCTTCACCTTCTGCCTCCTCTATCTCTGCGGGCTCCTCACAGTAAATGTACTGCCTCGTGAGCAGAGATCTGAAGTCTTTGAATTGTGTGGCAATCCCCTTCATCACATCATCCTTCAGAGAAGGATCTATACAGAATCGGTCCTATATGCACAAAAAAAATGGATTAGTGTAAAAAAATAACTATATAAATCTTAAAACAAACTATTAAGTGTAACAAATACCTTGAGACGTTCAAATATCTGCTCCTTCAACGCCTGAGGCACTTGCTTCCAATTGTGGTTTATATTGAAATATGTACTCACCAAATGCCTGGCTAGAGCAGTGAAATCATTTTTCCAGGTACCCGTGGGCTGATTAAATTCATTGAACTCCAAAGGCTTTGTCGGGGGGCCTCTATTTGCTTTCAGCCCACGGGTTGCCCCTCGTTTTTTGGGTTTCTTGAGAGGCGGAGGAGCAACTTGTAACTCTTGTCCTTCCTGTGAAGGCCCTGCTGTCTCGGTCTGGTGGGGTGGTCTCTACGTCTGCTTTCTTTGATTTCTTTTTACCACCTCGTGTGGTGCGTTTTGCCGGTCTACTCTGCTGTGGCTGAGTTTCCCCAGTCAGGAGCAGTCGTCCTATAGGATCATCAATAGGATCATCATCCACTGAGGAACAAAAACACACACATTAGATCAATATTCATGGAACGATGTATAATTGCAAAAATAAACATAAATAATTAATTCTGATAACATTGTAACAACAATAATACGAATTATATAATGTAATTTCAACCAATGGTGTTACCTAGACATAGTAACATATATCATGATCTGTTTTCTACCCAAACCCCCTCATTATGGTCTGATCGAGCGTAGATGGTCTGAACATCATCATTTTGTAAATCATCAGTTGAATCATGCAACCCTATATGCAACGATACAGTTTCATCTATCATCTCATTATCATCATCGTCGTTGTTTTCATCCTCAAACAAAACCGGTCTTCTCCCTGGAAGAACAACATGCCATCTACTAGCTTTTGGGTCTTCAACATAAAACACCTGGTCACAGTCTTTACCCAACACAAACTGATCTTCCTTATTAGTTGTAACACGTGAAAGATCAACCAAAATAAGTCCTTTATCATTTTGGAGTCCATGTCGGTTGTCCACCCAATTACAGCGGAACAATAGAAACGAATCAATGTGATAGTTTAGTTCCCATATGTCCTCTATCACACCATAATACCAACTACTACTGCTCATTGGTTGAACCTGGTTACCTAGACCATATTCAGTCACCGATGCTTCAATTTTTACCCCACTGTTCTGATGTATTGATTTAGCATCTTGGCGTGCAGTGTAGTATGTGCATCCATTAATGTCATACCCTTCAAACGATACAACATCTGTTCCACAACCAACAGCTAGACATCTGATTTCTTCACTGACATCTTCGGGGTTCAATGAAGCTTGCTCAAACACATATTCCTTAAACCATTGGACGAATACTCGATTTTGTTTTTTTTAAGCCAGATACGGTTTTTGGTAGGGTTTTGTCGACTCAACTCAGCAATGTGAATATCGAAGTAGGGTTCAACAACCTCAAGGTGTTGCAGTACAAACAAATGTGCCTGATTAATAAGATCACGAGAGATACGAACAACCTTTTTGCCAATAACTCCTTTACCCTCAAATCTACCATGGTGACGTGGTTTGGGAATACCAATTGACTCTGCATCGTTCAAATAACTTGTTACGAATTCTGTGACTTCCTCAGTCACTGTTGCTTCGATGATACTGCCTTCCGGTCTATATCTGTTTTTCATTCTACCCTTCAGAATCCCCATATATCGTTCGAAAGGATACATGTAACGTAAGTAAACCGGACCACAATATTTGATCTCTCGGACAATATGCACTACTAAATGCACCATTATGTCGAAGAAAGATGGTGGGAAATACATCTCAAGCTGGCATATTGTCACAACAATTTCATGTTGCAGATCATCGAGGGTGTCTGAGTCAATTGCCTTGCAGCAGACAGCGTTGAAGAAGAAACATAATCGAGTTAGAGCATTTCTGACATTTTCTGGTAATATCCCTCGTATTGCAATTGGAAGAAGATGCAACATTAACACATGATAATCATGAGATTTCATGCCTAACAGTTTCAAATCCTTCATAGAAACTAGGTTCTTCCAGTTTGAAGAGTACCCAGATGGTACCTTCAATGTGTGCAAACACTTGCAAAAACTTAATTTTTCACTCTTAGAGAGGGTATAACACGCAGGAGGTAGATATGTTCGCTTCTCATCCTCTATTGGGTGTAGTTCTTTCCGTATGCGCAACTCTTGCATATCTCTCCTCACCTTCAATCCGTCTTTCGTCTTGCCGGGTATGTTGAGCAAAGTACCACACACTGCCTCACCGACGTTCTTCACAATGTGCATGATATCCAAACAATGTCGAACAGGCAGATGCCGCCAATACGGTAGATCCCAAAAAATGGAACGTTTTTTCCAAATGTTCTTCGGCGGCTTGGATGTGTTTCCAAAGACATTTTCAATGTCTTTTACCTTTGCATACACTTCCTCTGAATTCAAAGGCAGACGAGCCACACGAGTCTCGGGCTCATTGTTGAACAACTTTCGCTTTCTCGAACGGTAAGGATGGTCTACTGGAAGAAACCGTCGATGACACATATAAACATTTTTGCCGCAGTGCTTCAGACGATCTGAACATGTGTCATCCTCACATACCGGACACGCTTTGAATCCTTTCACCGAGTATCCTGACAAGTTCCCATAGGCAGGAAAGTCGTTAACAGTACAGAACAACATCGCCTTCAGTGTGAAATTTTCTTTCGCATGAGCATCATATACCACTGTCCCTTCATTCCACAACAAGTTCAGATCGTCGATCAGTGGTGCAAGATATACGTCAATGTTATGACCAGGTTGCTTTGGACCAGAAATTAGGAGTGATAACATAATGTATTTTCGTTTCATGCACAACCATGACGGTAAATTGTAGATCACTAGTAGCACCGGCCAAGTGCTGTGCTGACTGCTCAACGTGCCATACGGGTTCATCCCATCGGTACACAATCCAAGTCTCAGATTTCTATCCTCATCCCCAAAATGATGTTTGAATTTTCTGTTGATATTTCTCCACTGAGGTCCGTCTGCAGGATGTCTTAATTTTTCATCGATTTTTCTACCATCCGCGTGCCATCGTAAGTTCTTCGCATCTTTTGGGTTGGCAAACAACCGTTTGAATCTAGGAATTATCGGCAAGTACCACAATAATTTCACTGGACGATTTTTTTTCTGAAAGGAGGAATCCTCATCCTTGTCCTTGTACCGGGACAACAAACATTTAGGACACTTGTCTAGATGTTCGTATTCACCCCTATAAAGCACACAGTTATTTGGGCAAGCATGAATTTTTATATTCAACTCCCATTGGACACATCCATTTCTTTGCCTCGTAGGTGGATGTAGGAAGACCATTCTCATCAGGAAGCATATCATGTATCAGCTCTAGAAATGACGTGAAACACTTGTCACCAACTCCATATTTCCCCTTTAAGTTGAACAAATTAAGTACAGCAGTCAATTTTGTGTATTTAACGCACGAAGGGTACAAAGGTGTCTTTGATGCGTCCAACAATCTTTGATACTCTTCCGGCTTATCGACAAAAGTATCCGCAACATTTTCTAACATTTCATCCATTTGCTCATCATGGTGAGTGGTCTCGCTGTCATCGAATCCTGAATCACTTAACGGTACCGACTCATTGATGGTATTGAAGGTGTGGGCGGTACTTGCGTAACGTGGATCATGAGCACTTGATGATGTTGAAGCACTAGCTGCAACAGTTTCTCCATGAAAATTCCATCTTTTGTAATGTGGCATGAATCCACGGGACTTAAGATGAAATCTAATTTCCTCAATGTCTTCATATTTCCTTACGACCCCACAGTCAACACAAGGACATGAAATATTGTCCGCCTTTGTTATGTCCTTGTGTTGCACTGCCGCTTTGAGAAACTCTTTCAGCTTCTCATCAAAATAGTGACCCCCTCGATCACCGTACATCCAGTCACGCTCCATTCTATATGTGAAAACAAAACAATGTTTAGATTGATTTGTCTTTCAGTTTCGTCTGCATTTATAGATGGAGCATGTTTCTACTGGATGTACGGTTGCAACCAAACTCAGCACTACTCTATGGTTACAACCTAACTAACGTAGCCTAAGTACTCTAACGTTCCAACGTAACTAATCTAGCCTTATTCTAACAATTCTAACACATTTAATTTAACAAGTATAAATTACTTACTTGTTTTAAGGTTGTACAGGGGGAAGCTAGGAGACTGCTTTGGTGATGGGCTGGGAAAGTACTGGTACAAATCCAATAGCAGATTCAGAAGACCTGACAAAGAAAAGTAAAGATTCTTATACACAAATAACAAATAAAATTAATTAATAAGACTAATACGATTCTAGAAAAAATTCGGCATGACCTTTGCGTAATCGTGTTAATCCCATGCTTATCATTAAGCATTCACCAACATCTTATTTACCACGACAAATAAATTCCACAATTGGCAGCAACCATTCACAATCACTCAATATTAACCACAACCACTTTTTTGCAATAATTAATTAAACAAACAAAGAGAAAACATAGATGAAGATGTTACCTTTTCACTCTTACTTCACAGTAGTAGAAGAAATGAGGAAGAAGAAGTAGAGACCACCCCAATTACTGCAGACAGCGGGGAAGCAAGGAAATAATATTAGGGGGGGCAAAATCCATTATTATAAGCATTATCATATTAAGAAAATAAAAAAGATAACATCCAATAGATGATATTATTACCTTTCAGCTCATGCTGCACAACAGAAGCAATGAGGAAGAAAGAGACCTAGAGACCACCCCAATTACTGCAGACAACGGTGAAGCAAGGTAATAATATTAGGGGGGCAAGAAACACATTACTACAAGCATTATCATATTAAGCACGTATATACTGCAATGTAATGGGAGAACATAGATGTTATAAAGTTATAGATCTTACCACTTTATTAATGTGAAACTTGAAGTTAATTTTTTAAATAGTTTGAGAATTAAGAACAAAATGATTTGTAGTTATTCATTTTCTTTTCGTAGTAGTTTTATTTACAATTTCAATCAATATGAATTTAAATTATAAATTTCTTTTCGTAGTAGTTTTATTTACAAGTATTACTTTAATTTCAGCACCAAATTAGTCGTATTAAATTTGTCGAAAACAACATATTAAGCTAGTTTTTTGCAGGAATTATGTAAAATTATAATAGTCAACAACATATATACATATGAATTCTCAAACTTTTTCATGTCAACAAATGACTTATATATGGTTTATGACATTGGTATCATGTAGTCATTATGTAATGAAAACATATAACGTTTAGATCTAATTAGTTTAGTAACAAAATTCATATACAATAAATCTATTAAAACTTGTTTTGAATTACAAACTTGTTTATTGCATCTATATAATGAAAAGTTAAAACTTATAGTGTGGAAAAAAATTATAAATTATAAAATGGTATATAATACTTGCACTAAGTTATTTTATATAGTAGATGTTTATATGCATTATTTGTATATTGATTTGCGATTTTTATTTTTTAATATCTTTCATAGTTTCATTGTCATGTTTATAATATTAGTTCTATATTTATATAATTAAATTTATCATCCGTATCATTAACCCCGTTTTATCCGTATCCGTACTTCCGTATCGCATATTTATATAACTAAACTCCCATACCGTTTTTTACAACTTTGGGTTGTATGCAGAGGGCACAAACAGCAACAATATCAACTCAGGCATTTTATCGAACACCTTATATGCACAACTATTTATACTTGTTCAATAATCTATCTATATTCAAATTATGCACACACAACTAAACTAACAATCAATAACTATATTACAACTAGTTATTCAATCAACAAGACAATAATTAACATATTTCGAAGTTACAAATCGAATTCGAACCTAGGGTTCCCGCTAGAACCGACGATCGACGCCTGCGACCAGTTCTCTCTGTTGCGACGGCGACGGCAACTGGCGGCGGACGACGGAGGCGCGCGCGGAAGGAGAAGGTGGCGGTGGTGGTGGCGGAGTCGCAGGCGTCGCGAGAGGAATCGCCGTCGCCTTCTTCGTTCTCGAAATATTACAGAAGAGAATGAAGAGGGAGAAGACGAAGTGGAGTCGATTTGGGGGAAATAAAACAACTCTATCGCAGCGGTTCCTACTAAGAACCGCTGAGATAGGTCTGTAAAAAAGACCTATCGCAGCGGTTCTTAGTAGGAACCGCTGCGATAGAGTTGTTTTTTTTAACGACCCTAGCGCAGCGGTTATTAAATACAACCGCTGAGATAGGTGTGCGGGTTTTTTAAAATCGGCCTATCTCAGCGGTTGTTTTTACAACCGCTGCGGTAGGGGCGCTGCGATAGACCATTTCTGTACTAGTGAGGGGAATTAAGTCGTGGTGCGCGGTAAAGCGACCGTTAGGTATGAGCCGTCAAATATCGACACAGAGGTAATGAGATTTATGAGTTAAGACCAATATAAGTAAGGAAATAAGATGGTAGACGAACTGTGCATTGATGCCAGTAGTCTGGACCTGGTCTGGTAAGATTACACATGAAGCACACAACCCATTCCTTAAGGAACTGGAAGTGCATCCCTAATAGAATGAATATGAGAAAGAAGATAAGAGGCTTTATGGAAAGAGACCTAAGCTACTAAGAAATAGAATCAATACGGAATACAGAAAGGAGCTGGAGCATACCATACCCAAGAACACAGTAAATGGACTTCCCTTGATTAACTTCAAGAAGAACAATAAATGTTATTATGGAATGATGAAAGAGGAGATCGACAACAGAATACTTCATAATTAGCAATAGCTAAACGTGTGACGGACACTATGAGTTTACTAAAATGAGACGTGGGATGACTGCACCCCACAGGGGCTTGTAGGCCTGACACGCTCATTTATGAGTTAGTTGGGTAAGTAGTAATGTACCAGTAAGGTACCCCATGCATGTAAACAAGTGGTGTAAGGAACAGGGAGGTAGTCGACTCCGTACCACGGACAACGGCATAAGATCAGACAAGAACAGCCATTACCACAACCAGTCGAAGAGAAGAATTCAGTTGAACCAACAACACAAAGGATTAAAGAACAAATAATTAAGAACAAGAAGTGCGAAGAGCACGGATTGTTAAGCACAGACATTGGACATGTCTTAAAGTGTTAAGGGTAAGACTGTAAAGCGCAATATGCACTAAACAGTAGTTTCAGATTAAGAGTCATCCTCAGACCAAAGGTCAGTCGGGGAGAACGATTTAGACACTTGAGGAAACACTAAGAATACAAACGTTAGATCTCCGGGAAGACTAGATAGACGAGCTACAACTCATCAAGGCCGTGTATATTAAAGATAACACGTGTCCATTGAGAGACCAATATTCCTAAACTGTAAGGACGCAGAAGGATATACAATACTATAAAAGATAAGTGAGGCAGTTAAGCCTAAGACCATCAGAGTTGTGCAGCGAAAGCTAGCAGATCAGTACCCTTGAGGTTAGACCAAACTAAGATCAGAATTGGTATAAGTACCATTAAGAATCCTCGATGCAGAGACTAAGTCAATAGCATAGTTATGACCCTCTGATCGAATTATAAGTAAGATAGATGACGTGGAAGCTAGAATGCTTGGTGAGAATTAGACATCTTGAACTTATGTTCAAGAATGATATAATGCTGATTACGTGGGCCTAATCCATTTTAAGGGGGTAGAGCGAAAACCGCTTAGCGTATGTTTGTGTACTGAGTACATAAACTACGGTGTGCAAACACAAAATAATTTGAGAATATGTTTTACATAAACATTTTGAGATAAATTATGGTTATTGCACACGGAAGATGTGAATACCATACATATTAAGTACTTATCTTGTTAACTCCGGTGTGAGTACAAGTTAAGAATTAAGGAAGAGGAATAAGGAGATTTAAGAATAAGGAATATAAATGAGGTATGAGTCGATATGAGACTATGTGTGAGATAAGAATAAGATAACACTATGAGATATTATTTGATATGAGTATGAGGAAGGAAATTGTAATGCTATGAGATATAAGATGGTGAGAATTGGTATGGGACAGTTATAGAACTTAGTAGGTAGGAATTTAAGCCTAAGGTAAGTACTAAGAGATGAATCGGGAATGTTCGATGGACTGAGTCCACACTTTGGAGATGTATTGATTATGATTAGAAGAACTAAGAAGATAGAAAATTGGACTGAGTGAATTATCTGATGTTTGAAATGACGTGGGAGGTGGAACTTGATTTTCTAGGGATCAAGGTAAACCGAACACAAATTGGGGTGGAAGGATAATTCTACACTGATGCTGATCACATCAGGGTGGGATGATTCCTGAAACTCCCTACCAGTGGTCACAATTAAATCACACTATGGATAGAGGCCTTAGGATAAAAATGAAATTGGAGTTGATTGTATTTTTAATTAGAGGAATTATTCCTCACATGACCTCGTAAAAAGGATTACCTTTTTACTGAGTCTCGCCCATGAAGAAGAGATGCACGAGCCTTTGTCTTCGGACCGGTGACATGGGGAGAGCAGAGTGTTTTTTATTCTGGCCCATGGTGACGAGGACGAATGAGCCATTGTCTACGGACCGTGACATGGGAGAATACGTTGGAAATTATGTGAACGTTTTAATCATCAAAAGAAACAAAAAGAATTTGAGGGCTATGCATGCTTAAGCATGTTGTGTGATATTTTCTAATGATCCAATGAGTTTAAGTATACAAGTATGATCTATATGATCTAAGGAATGAGGTAAGATATGATCCTAATAAGATAAGGTGCATGGGAACTTTGGGGACAAGTTCTTTTAAGGGGGTAGATTGGAATACCCCAAACCTAAGTATGCTAATTAAACATCAATTTATGATGTAGTAAGGCTACAAATATGCCTTAGAAAGATGGTAGACAATTTAAACCAAGGA